>KN475205.1:0-49755 GCA_000787095.1 Periophthalmodon schlosseri
TTTATTTTTTATCTTGGCTTTTTCAACAAGACAAAATACAAGATTATCCCCCAGCAACCCCCAGCTAGCATTGTGACCCCTCCCTCTTTCCCCCCGTTTCCGTCTATGGAGAGAAGATGAAAGCCTTTTTTATTCCACGCTGTATTTGAGCACCTCCACTCTCCTCTCTCCTCCAGCCCTCTCCCCGTTTAATTACTCTTGATTATTCTCTATTCCGTCTTGTCTGGGAGATGTTCACCTCAGAAACAAAGGCGCGCTCACACAGAGCAGAGAAAAGCGGCAAAGAAGGGAGACAAAACATTCACCAGATATCAAATTTGCATGAAAATAAGCCGCGCACTGTTCGGGCAGCAAAAAGTGGATTGAAATGAGGACTTGCCAAGAGCGTGGTGGTATAATTAGCATTTGACCAAACAAACGAGCTTCAACAGAGCTATAATTAAGCAGGCCTGTAATTAAGTGTATGCCCTTTATCATAATGATCGTGGTTAAAATGGTGTGATGGCTGCCAGTTGCTTATTAATGGCACAACCCCGACTGCATGCATCCTGCTCTGGAATCAAGGTGTCACCACTGTCAGGCTAGAGAGCAGCCCTTTGTTTATAAAATACATTAGGGTCCAAATTAACACAGGGTGACAGGGGACACAAAGCCCCACTCATTCGCAGGCTGAAGGGAAAACTGCAGCTGCTCTGCTTCATTTAGAAAACTCCAAATTGAGAGGTGCAAAACTTGAGACTAAGGCTGGATTTCAAAGTAAAAGCATCAAATATCAAAAGGCAAACCTTACAACTGTCCTTCAGCTGGCAGAGGAAAAGGAACTTGTACATTTAAGACCGTATGAGTCATGGTTAACGTCCGGAGTAATGTTTAACTATGACATTTGAGGAAAAAGCTCTAGCCTTGACTCCACAAGTGATTTCCGACTCAACACAACAGTTACACAATATTATTTTTCAAAAGGACCTTTGTTATCCCTCATCTTATGACCGTATGAAATATCTGAGGCTACAT
Source organism: Periophthalmodon schlosseri (assembly GCA_000787095.1). Taxonomy (NCBI): domain Eukaryota; kingdom Metazoa; phylum Chordata; class Actinopteri; order Gobiiformes; family Gobiidae; genus Periophthalmodon; species Periophthalmodon schlosseri. The sequence continues at coordinate 1,015 of KN475205.1, forward strand.
TACTGTGCCAAAAGGAAGGACTGAATTAAAAAGTGAAGAAAATTGCAAAAAGGGAAGAAAAGTCCAAACCTGATGTGCTTACACACACCAGTTCATGTCAACGCACTGACTGTCCATTGTAATAAGCACTATGTAAAACTGAATTGAAAGGAGGGTGGGCTTACATTAGGTCGCACTTTGATCCACTCTTTTTAGAACAATTGTTGAGTAGACAGTCCCTAATCTACAAAGTTACATGTGTAATTTATATATATTTTTGTTTTAATAATAAATGTAACCAGACCTAACCAAATCAAGTATAGCTGGGCTAACAGGGAATATAGCAGGCCTCTGCATTATTAATTTGACTTATTTTTCCCACATTTGCTCTTTCTAATGTCTGTTCTGTTATCCAGTTTCGAGACTAGCCCAAGTAGAAACCTAACTTTTGACCCTAGACGGTTGTATTATATAAAAGCAAAAACAAAAACACTGCTATGTTTGCCAAGAGCACCAGGACCGAGGCAGAATATATTTGATTCAAGTCGGCGCTGGGAAGTGGAGATTGCCGCCGCTGCTGATGGATCTCTATGGCACAGACGGATGGATGCGCACAGCTGAAGGCCAGAGAGTTTCTTTATTGCTCAAGGATTACATTTAAAACCAGATCTCACTTTGTATTCCCCCACCATCTATACTGCACAGGCTATCTCACACCAGGACAAATGGTGAGGCCCTGGAGATGGCCTGGTGGTGCGCTTTGTGCCTGGAAATGGATGCTGTTGGTGGCACAGTAGAATCAGGAGGTCCAAAGGGCAGCAATAATGTAAATCCAATCTTGTGAACAGAAATATGACGCACGTTTCCAGTCGCTCAAGTGGCCCGGCTACAGTCCATTACCTCACAAGTGTATTACAGAACCAGGAACCGGGTAGTTATTTGGAGGTGTGAAGGAATAGGTCAATAGGAAAACATCTGGTGGGAACTCTTTAGTACAATAATGATGATGGTGGAGGCCGTTGAGTGTGGAGATGGCATTAAATGGTTAAATGCACAGATAAAGTTGATATGATGAACGCTCTTTCAATCCAGTCAAATTTGATGCAAGAAATTGAGACAAAATGATGAAAAAGTAACTTTTTTCATGAATATTTGTTTGCTTTTTGGTTTGTAACGGAATGTTCCACAGTTGGCATCAAACTTATCTATATTGCATTTGTTAAAGTGTTTTATTGTAAAAAAAACAAAAAAACAAACAAAAAAACATTGAAAGATGGATTTTTTTTGTGAGCGGATCCATGTTTCCACAGACCTGGCCTGGTTTTGTTGCCTGCTTGTCTCCATGAAGATAAGTTTAATGCTATATTGTGGAGCATTCCAGGCAAAGTAATAACATCTCCATGGACAAGTGGTCTTTGTGTTGCTTTTCTGCAAAATTCAGCTCCTAGACCAAACTCTTTTTCTCTGCGCTCCAACAGATGAACCAGATTTTCAGAAATACACATTTTAACCACCTCTGCAACATCTGGCTGGACCTTTTTCTGTATAATGATGATGATGATGGTGATGCTGGTCGGGAGCGCAGAGGTGGTGTTAAGTAAGGAGGACCCTGCCGTTTGAGCGATTGTAGTGTAAAGAACGGAGTCAGCAGCGGCCCGTGTGGATCATTGCCTTATTAATGGCTCCGTCAGGTGCTATGAGCAATGGCCGCATTGTCATCTCCAGCCCCTGGGCACAGATGAATGGCTGTTTCAGGGCGGGAAGGGCTGCCTCGTTCGCCGGGCCCCGCTCTAATCCCTCAGACGTCCATTGTTGGATGCACTGTCACCAGGACTCAGGCGGCAGTGGCGTACAGTACATTGCATTTGCGGCGCTCCACCAGACACGGACATGTTTTCCCCGCACTCACAAAGACACACATAAACTGCTCCGGATTGTGCAGAGACACTGACTGATGGAAAAATATGCGTGGGTGATCGAGCATGCACCGTATTACCTGATCTGGAACACTTTAGGAATGTTGATGAACTTTTATTTTACACTTCACTAATTCACCAGGGTTGCATTGATCTCTGTCTGGTACCATTACCTGGGTGAATCCTTCGTGGACTAAATTAAATAAGAAGGTCAACAGTGAACCAATAATGTGCAGCATGAATTACCATCTTAACACTGTTTTCTCTGGCTAAATAATACCATTTGAAACACACAAAAAAGAAGGTGCTAGGTTTCATATTCCAAACAACAGCATCAGGGTTTCTTGAGGTGTAGACGTTGCTAGACCTTCCCTGTCGGTGTGACTCTCAATTTGAGAGGGTTCCTTATGCAGACCATGGAGATGCTATTCTAGGGGCAGAGCGCTCTCTGTCACCTCTGCAGATAATGGTGAGTCGCAGTAGAGCTGGAGGAGGACCCCCTGTGCCCACTCACAGCCCTTAGCCCCACTATGACATGAGCAATAGTGCCCAGGCCTGACAGCATCTCCAGACATATTGTAGTTTATTTTGTCGCCCGGGCATGCCATCTGTGCCATTCCAGCGGAGGGAGTGTGTTGAAGCTGCTGCTGCTGGAGCGGTGCGGGCGCCGGGCCCTCAGTAGATCTGCAGGCGCGGCAGGTCATTAGTCAAATTGCCTAATGAGAGAGAATACAAATGGCCCCCTACCCTGACAGGAGGAATTTTGGAGGTGTCAGAGCTCCTGACCCGTGCTATGAGAACAGATGATAGCGAGATGCTATTTTGAGATTCATTTAATGACTATGGCTCTATAAAAGCCATTCTTTTTCTTTTATCTTGGGCTGCTTTTTCAAGCCCTGCAGACAGTAGAGGAGGAGAGAAAAAACTTTTCAACATGTTTGAAATGTGCAAATGTGGCAGTGTATCTTTTAAATTATTCAAATGTTGACTGGCTAGTCAATTAAAAAAGTAGAAAGAGTTTTACAGAGAAAGTAGCATGCAAGAGATGACACATGATCCTGTGGCTTTCTCCATGATGTACAGGCACATAACAAATAATATTTGTTTCTGCAGGCGGTTACAGTTTGTTTTTCAGTCTGTAGCAAACAGAAGCCTCTGGGGCAGCTCTCTGACAGCAGTCTTCACACTAAAATATTCATCTGCTCGCATCCTGATCTTCAGCAAATGTAAACACACTTAAATCTAATGCAAAGAGCAGAGTTTGAATACTGATATGGGGGGATACTGCAGTGTATTAAGTCCTTAGGTTTGAAAATATGCAGATAACTTGATTATTGAATTTCAGTAAGGAATATAATATTGAATATAATAATTTACCAAAACAGAAAAATAAGTTCAGACTTTTCAAAAACTAAAACTGAACTTGTCCCATGTTTGAATGAAAAGCCGGATGCATGCTTCTGCTGAATGACCCACTTATTTTCCATCTGTGACAAGCAGTCCTTGAAATGTGCGTATGGGCAGGATCCAGGAGGCAGTCCCAATGGGCGCTGCTCCATCAGTCTTCAGAAAGTGGGCAGAGCCAGAAACACCTATGGAGAGTTGGCTACAAACAGCCAACAGCACAGAGATGTGGGAAACTTTTCCACTTCGGTGTAACTGTATATTGTGCCTGGACAGAAAACGGGCTACAGACTGTGAGCCAATAAATCCTGAGATAACTTTCCACAATTAAAAGCGGTTTTAATCGTTCATTTTAAGCCCTCGGAGCGTTTTTCAGTTGGCAGGCTATTGTGAGCTCTTATGAAATTAAATGGACAATCAGACTTTAATCAGCAGCATAGCGTCTTTAAGACACTGCCACAGCCCTGCATTAATCCCCAGCTGGGGCTGCTGCTAAATGTGCACAGAATGTGCAGTGGATGTGTGTAGACGTGGCTACGCCTCTCTGGACAAGTGTAAGAGCTGGCACAGGCCTGACACTAAATTGTATGTGCCGGATGGGACACAGCAGAAGGCACAATTACACAAATCCCCTCTTAATTAGCGGTTCTGTGGGCAAGCTAAACCGTAATGATGCAGGGATGTGGCGAGCCCCAGAAAGTCTAACAAGAAACACTCAGCAGCCCTGAAGCCCACTCCCCGGGTGTCATGCTGACGCTGAACTGTTGAGATCAAAGCTGCTGTGGGACATGCAGCTGCCCATAGAGCGGCAGGCTCGCCTCACCCTGACCCCTCCCTGAGCCCACTCGGAGCTGCCTGCCCTCTGGACTGTGGCTAAAGCGCAGGCCCCGGGTGGTGCGGGGTGGTATTATTAAGTTTTCCATGCTCACAGTACCAGGCAATGTAAAGTGGCATCTCACACGGTGAGTAATGAAGTGTGCCAACGCAGAAGCAGGAGGGATGACAGCCAAAGAGGCCTCCTTGGCAGCCACTAACCTGGGCATCCAACGATTTATCATCCCCGAGAACCAATCCACCAATGCAGTGCCGCCATTTGTCATTAATTATGCTAATAAGGATACCATTACTCTCCTGATGAAATTGGCCACTGCCAGCATTTGTTTTGTTAGAATTCATTTGCTTGAAGAATTTTTCTGTGCGATAATATGTATTCCATTGTAGAAATGAAACTGTATTGCTCTGCTTCGTCCAAATGCCCTTTCAGAGGTCCTCCTGGTACATACAGTAATTGAGTGTAAAGCGGTGACAAAAGCTCTGTTTTTTAATCATGCAGCGTGCATGCACAAATGTAAAGAGGCTGATGGGGTTGAACTTTCTCATTGCAGACTTTGTGGCTCGGAGCAAACCCATGTGAACAGAACTATTTAATATAGAGCCCCAGATGCCCTTTTCCAAAACGACTTCATTCCCAGAATCTCATTGTGCTTTCCACATCACACCACAGTATGCATTAGAAGATCATTAATTACAAACTTAACAAGTCAGCAGAGCCATTAAAAGATCTTTTCGGCATATTTGACCATAAATCTCCTTAAACTAGATTTAATGACTGGATTTTTACGAAATATTTTTTATCAAGTTCTAATTAGATGGTGTGATAACAAACCCTGCTGTACATGGGGCAAATGAGGGGATGCTGACAGGCCCATCCATTGAGGCTGTCCCGCGTCCGGACATTTAAACTAATGGGGCAACGCTGCTATCTCAGGGATGGATAGAACGCAATGAGGGATGAGACTCCAGAGTCCAGTCCAGCCTGCAAATGTAAAGCCATTTGAAGTCGCTTATTTGACTGTTATAAAGGGCCAAAATGCCTGGGGCCCTATAAGGCTCCTGGATCCCATTAGGATTCATGGAGGATTGATTCTCTAGTATTTTAATGGACAAATCAAACTGGGGTCAGGCATTAGTGCCAGATCACAGTAATGAAGCAATAGTAATGCTGGTAATATCCTGAAACAAAAAAGGATCTCAACCAGACTTTGACTGATAAAAAACAATAAGATTATGAACTTTTCAAGTACAATGCATGCTAAGGCAGGGACTGATGCCAGACCAAGCCCAAACACATGAAGAGCTGCATCTGGAAGGGCATCTGGAATTAATCTACACTAGGGGAAAATAGAATATAGGATGGCATAGAAAATAATTCATTTGAATGCATTTTCTGACAGGTAAAGAATGCCAAGAATGCTCAAATGATGTAATCCAAATGAAATTAAAACTAGGACTGGAAAACAATTTATTAGAATAATTTAATTAACCAAAAAGGTTTGTTTTTTTTATTAATTTTTAACTGTGCAGCTAATTTAATCAGAAAATGCCAGTAAACACGCACTGCTACTGCACTCTCTCTCCCTGTTTTTGCCTTTTGCTGACCAGAGGCATTAAGAGTTTAAATGCGGGTTTTAAGAGGGCTCCTTTCATGTCTTGATGTAAGCTTTGGCATTACTTCAGACACGGGTTTGATAGAGATCCCCGCTCCATCTCAAGTAAAAGCTGGGGCTGTAAATCTGCCCGTACCTCCCCCATAACACTCCCATAAATGATTCATTCAGTCGACTTTAGCTGATGCAAAACAGAAAGAGTTGCACATACAGAGGCCACTAACTGCAGACCAACTGTGCCGTTTTGTATATCCATCCATCTCCCGTAGAAACGCAGTAATAATAACTTTTGTGTCACCATCCAGAGGTCGTACTTTTTAATCCCTCAGACTAAAGAATTGTGTTATTCTAAAATATAACCCAGCGGTGCAGAATCGCTTCAGATCCATCATTGCTGGAGATAAGAGAGAGCCTGTCTGCTCAGTCCGTGTGCACACTGTAGCCTCGCCTACTACATTTGCAGATAAGATTGAACTTTTGTTTGAAACCTGACGAGAATCCTCTTAATGAAAGCGCGCCGACAAAAATAATCTTTTTTCTCAATGTTAGTCAATCAAGAAATTGTAGTTAAAAAAAGGGGAACGGAGAAAGAAAAAGTAATTTTGCATAATCAGTGAGCACCATCTGGAACAATTAACCAAATTCCACAGAACTCCGAGGATCAGTCATATTGGCTTATTAAAGATCCTGGAATTATACAAGTAATAAATCCTTGGAAAAACGGAGCGTACCCTCGGCCTGTCACGACTATTTTAACTTCAAATACAGTGGAATATTTGATAAGGCTGAAAAGAGGAGATTAATATATGCAAATTATGTCGAGCATTTAAAAGCCCCCCAACAACTGTCTCGATTTTTCCCCCCTGTCTCTTATTACTGCAGCTTTATGTTTTATTCATACACCAACTCACCTGTCATTTCATAAGCTATAATATTATGAGGGTATTATTAAACAGCACAAAGTGGAGGCTTTAATTGGAAGGCTCCGTAGCATTTTCCCAATTATTTGCGGCAAATTAAAAGCAGATGCACATAGTTTAATAAGAATTCTAATATTGTTTCCGGAAAATCAAAAATCACTGTCATCCTGCCAAGATATTTTGCAAACCCCGAGTTAATTTTGTGCCTTCTATTTTCTGTCCTCTGAAGGATGGACTGTCTGGTGCCTGTTAATTGAAGTTCGCCCTAATGGATCGGGAAATAATTGCTCTCCATATTACGTTAGATCAAGGCCAATGTCAGGATTTATTTTTGATTAACGTGCTAGATATGTAAATGCATTACTTTTATTACGTTTACTTTTTATATCTCCTCCTGGATGCCTGCGGAATACTACAGATTGTACTATAGCTAATCACCTGAGACACCGTCCCATATTATTGAGAAGAGTTTAGATTTTCTCTTTGAAATTTATTAGAATTTTATTAAAAAGCAATTTGGCATTTTCCATCAAAGCATGTTTAATTACCTTTAAAATCCCACTCGCTTTTTGTCTTTGCATAATAGACCTAATTGGCAAATGGCCCTGGCATGGATCAAAGCAATGCAAAAACGTTAGCACCACAATGAAAGCTCGATAACTTTTCAAATGAACCCCAACTGTCAAATGAAAGAGGGCCTCGCAAAATAGATGTGAATTAGTTTTTAATATTGGGCTAATAAATGTCAAAGTGCCAGCACATCACACGTGTACACCATGTCAGCGCCTATGACAGATTTCGCAGACATGTTACCTCTCCTCCCCTTCAACTTGCTGGATTTTTTTTTTCTTTTTTGTTTTGTTGGAGAAAAGTGACGGAGGGTTTAATCAAGAAAGCAGGCAATTCATCAATCCTAAAGAAGGCGCTTGTACAAGTCTGACAGAGTGCACATGGTTTTAGCGCAACTCCAACCTGGCCAGCTGTCTACCCTGCATACACACACACACACACACACACACACGCATACACGGTGATACAGCTACCGCCAACAATTAGCACAAATAGGCTGTCAGCTACGACCTCGCACTCGATCTGCGCGCTATCACAGTCTTAATAAAGGCAAGTGGTGTTCTAGCACATTCTTCGTGTGATGCTGCGCGCGTCGGTAACAATAAATCCTCAGCTCATATTCAAACTCTATTATAGTGCTGTAGAAAAAGCAGAATTAAAAAGAAACAGGAGCTTGTGGAGGTAAGTGGTGGGGGCTGAGGAGGGCGGTACAGTGTGCGCTTCTTCTCCACTGTCAGTCACAGGACGTCCCGGCGGAGGAATCTCACACCAAATGTCACGGACCATTCGGCTGTGTGTTAATGCCCGCTCCTTCAGGGCCACACTTGGCAAAGTTATGAAACGAGTGTCAAAGCCATCCCATAATGTATTAATCATCTTAAAAACGCTATAAAAAATAAAGCAAATAGGTGAATGCTTTTACCCCTCAAGCTTTCAATAAAGATTTCCAGGATTTTTATTTGTGAGTGCGCACGGAGCAGGAAGAATGTTCACCACATGGGGTCTCTCTCCAGCCAGATAAAAAGCTGCCTTCCACACTGACTCTATGTGCATCTCACACACTTGTAGTCTGCAGCCTCTCAGTCCGCTCACAATATGGTCATGGCTAAACCGTTTTTGTTACTGCAATGCTGGCAAATTTTCACAAGCACAATTGCACTTTAAATTTAGACTGGCTTTAATATTCTCATTTGTTTGTACCAGTTACATTTGAGCTTTAAATTTTTTCATAAATCAAACTAGGTTATAATTTATTTAACTGGCCAATTTTAATTTGGGATTTGAGATATCTTTAGACACTTTGTTATTACAGCATATCACATGTATATACAGTATATTTGTTATAAATATGAAGCCAACTCTAAGATCAACTCCACTTTACAAATCAAACAAATCGTATTTCACTATTTTGGCCCTGAAAAGTTGAACTGACGCAGCCTTTTTCCTACCCACAGTCCAATGGTGTGTGGTGTGCATATGTGGTAGAGTGTTGATGGATCGTGGGTGACAGCTGTTAAATGTTCTCTTGAGGGTAATGCGCGGCTCTTCGGGAAAGTCACGTAGAGATAAGCGCGGCTCTACAACAGGTGTAGATCAAACTGGAGCTGACTGTACACAGGTACCCATCAGGAGCTTTAAACGCACCACACCGTTCTACATGCTAAAGGTTTGCCACTATAACCAAAAGAAATTATTTACTTACATTTCAAAATTTAAAATACGGAATAGGAGTTTATGTTTAGAAAGTGTTACGTCATTCTTTAAATTCACAAATATATTTCTTCTCTTCATAAAACTCTGCTGTATTACTGTAATGCTCTATAGCAGTGTCTTAGTTTTTTTTTTCTTTAAATTTTCAGTTAATAAAATGGCTTTCGGCTTTGTCTATAAGGTCACCACAGCAAATCATCTGCCGTTTGTATGCTGTAGTTTATAATGATTTTGCATAGTTTTACACCGGATGCCCTTCTTGGCAAATACCTCTATAGTTACCCAATTGTAGACGTGCGCAATTTTAAATAATAATGATGTCGGTTACTATAAATTCGACTCAAACTATATTTAAATAAATCAATGTGTGGTATTTAAAAAGCTTACCCGTCTTGGTGACACTTCCACTGCTCTGGCGGTCACAGTCTGGCCTGCCAGTGCTCTTCCTGTCACAACAAAAAAGTCACAAATAAATACAACTTACTTTGCACTCTTTAGCATAATTTATAACAATCTTACAATCCCTAGGTATAAAAATGAATATATATGTGGAAATAAGAGGTTATCTTTTGAAGTCTGACTGTTTTAAATTCAGGGGGAAGATTCTATTATTGAAGGGAAGTCTGCTTTACCGTTTCATGGCCTTGTATTACAGAAAACAGCACTGAATGCACTTTGCACACACTCGAAGTTAACAAACCATATAAGATTGAAATCCTCATCAATCAAGCTATCATGAATTACACCCTGTGACTCACCCCTACGGATCGATAAATCCACAGCAAGCAGGAAAAAAAATCACAGCTTCACCAGAGCAGCATTGTGATATATGCTTTGAAGGTAAAATGAGCTCCCGGATTGCATTATAAAACAAATGGTCTTATAATGATAATGCAAAGTAGTTGGCTCTAGCATTAAAAGTGGAATTACTTGAGGATGCACCGCGCATAAGAGTTTGGGGTAGAAGTAAAATCGACCAATGAGCAGACAAGGACAGAACATGTGTTACCGTGCAAAAAAAAGTGATTTGTGCTTAAATGTTTGCTGCTTTTGTTTATGGGCAATATAGTTAATTTAAGTGTAATGTTGAATTTAAGATGGCATTCTGTGGGGGATGTTTTGTGAATTGCAGCTTTCAAGGCCTTATCTCTTTGGATGAGATAAATAAATGCAATAATTTCCATCAAGAGCAATAAAACAAGACTAGTGACAGGCCGTGGTATTTATGAGCTGAAGCTTTGCAACTCAGATTTATTTGCAGTGAAAGGGTGGACTTTTCTCCTCCTCATTTACATGAGCATTCGGCCATGTTCAGCCCAGGCCAATGGTGAATTTTTAAAAGGTTGACATCAATCTTGTGGGGACGCTTGCCATCTTCAATAGAGACTTTTTTACCTCGCAAAGGTTGAGTTCTACCACAGATGGAGAAGGCTATCTTTCAAAGCACTCATCAATAATCCATGAGTTGACACAAAAGATGAGATTTGCTTGATATTTTCTGGATTGTTTGTTTCGATTGGTTGTTGTGTTTGACTGCAAATAACCTCAAAACTTACCAACAAGTCCCAAGAGAAAAGCGCAGTGTTTTTTTACGGGACAACCTCCAGAGCTCCTTTCCCATCTGTTTCAAACAAAAAACTGTCTCGGTCCAAATTGGAGATTTCTAAATACAATTTCAGGTGCAACAGAGAGGCTAGCATATGGTAAATCAATTAGACAAGTAATTCTTAAAACAAATCCATGGCAAGAGCGGTGCTAATCAACAGCAGTGTTGGGCCCATATTACGTTGGCCACTGGAGTTTTGACAACAATTAATCCTCATTTCAGACAGAGCCATACTGACACATTTTCCTAATTTGAATATTCAATTAGTGTGTAGGAGCAGGTCCTCATCAAATTAGGGTAAAACTGGGAATGTCAAAGATTTATACAATTACATGGCAGCTATGGAGTCTTATGTTACAGTGAAATGTGCCAAACTTAAAATGATGTTAGCAGCAAAACAAACCAAGACAGAGAAGGTTATACTGGTGTTATTTAAATGTGGGGCGAGAGTGCTTAGAAGACGAGGAAAAAAAAAGTGAGGAGACATGGAAGGAGGCATAGAAGGAGACACATGGAGGAGACGAGAGAAGGAGACTTTGGAGGAGATAGTGGAATAGATATGGAAGAGACGGTGAGGAAAGATATGGAAGAAAACAGAAAAGGAGAGAGGAAAGGAGGCAGTGGAGGAGACAAGGAATAAGACGGCGTGGATAGATTGAAGGAGACAGTAGAGAAGGCAATGGAGAGAGTGAAGAACTTGAGGACACTCGGTTGGGGACATTAGAGGAGATGAGGAGCCATAGGACATAGAGGAGGAAACAGTGAAGGAGCTAAGGAGACAAGAAAGGAGGCAGTGGAGCAGATAGGAATGCAGCCAAAGGGAGGAGACAGTAAAGGAGACATGGGAGGTGACATAAGAAGGAGACACTGGATGAGATTATGGAGGAGTGGGACAAAACAGATAAGGACACAGCGGAAAGAGTTGAGGAGACAAGGAGGCATAGAGGAGATAGGGACGGAGCTAGAAGGAGGAGACAAGGAAGGAGGCAGTGGAGGAAACCTAGTATACGCCAAAATGTTTATATCTAACCTCACTTAAAATGACTTCATTTTCAAATATTTTCTTGGATGTGCATTGGATTAATTGCACACATTTAACTGGTATCAAAACATTTCTTATTGCTTATAACAGGAATATTTTGATTTAAAAGAAGAACATCTATTGGCAGATATTGGTATCTATCGGTAACTAAAGCAAGTATTACATCACTGGCAAGTCTTGAAACAAATCAGAAAAATTTTTGAAACAAATAACATAATCTAGGTCACCAAATCAATCTTAATTTAAACTTAAAAAAAAAAAAAAAAAAAATGAAATTAAATATCCTGAATTCATGTCATTTTAACTCATTTTTCAGTGTAGGTGACATAGTAGGAGATAGTGGGGCAGCCAGAGGAGCTGAGGAGACAAGGAGGCAGGACAGGAGATAGGAAGGAGACAATGAAGGAGACCGTAGAGAAGATTGTGTAGGAGCCAGACAAGGATCCAGGCGAGGAGACGCGGGTGCAGCCGGGGAGCACTCTGCAGAGGTAAGATGAGGATGAGAGTAATATTAGTGCGATCCCGAGCGCTGGAAAGAGCTCTTGTTTTGACACACATCCAGCCCATTCTGTGACAACATCTCTACACTTTCCCTATGTGACGACAGTACGGCTTTGTGGGAGCTGCTGCCTGAGCCATCATTATCTTCCTTTAAGCTCTATGTCAGGTGAAGAAGAAAGAATCTCTCAGGATTTTACGGCAAATCACTGAACGCTCTTTGTCCATGGCCTTTCAGATCTTCGCTGATCACTCCATCATTTCTGGCATCGCTCTCCGCCTGTCCTCTTGATCTGACTACTTTCTATAACTTTCCTGAACACAACAAAGTAATGAGTGAGATGGTGGAGGAAATGATTGTTCTCCCAAACTTCAGATGGCGCCACACTGACAGTTACCGTGTCTTCTTCTCTCATAGAGCCCTGTGCACTGGGAAGTCTTGGTTAACCAGCCAGCAATGAAAGCCAATACAATACTCCTGCAGAGTTATGGCAATATGCACATAGTCAAAGGCATATGACAGTGCCAGCCAGAGCGTATTGATATGCACGGCACTTCTGACACTGATGACTCTCTATAAGCTTCGCATGTTCAAGAAAAAATCTAAAAATGGATCCTTGGCCGTGACACTTTTATCGCGGTACAGTTTGATTTAAAAAGTGCCTGTGTGTACAATAGCCTATTATTCTAAGAGAAATGTCAAAAACCTTGATTCGGAGTCAAGCTAAAGTAATTGCAATATTAGAACAAGGCTAATTTATGCTAGCAGTCAGTGTAGAGGTCAGATATCAGCCTCAGCCATGACAGTTTTATCAGGAGGACAAATGGCACTGTTGGCCAGGAGAACAGAGGAGGGGGATACTTTACTGGACACATTAAAAGGCTGACCGGATGGTGTGGTTTTTTCACATTATAAAGTCGGGCTCTGGAGATATGGTCTGACAGAGAACAAGCTAAAGTGGTTGACATCAAGCTGTGGCTATGAATCAAAACACAGCCGTGTCACCGGCTCAAATGCACAGGACAAACTGGATATAAATGCATAAAGAGACCGCAGAAGTAACGGGACAACGACGTCTACCGAGCTCAGGATAGTGGTGTCATACGTCATAGAATTTTCAGTTAGCCTAATGTTAAACCAATGGAGATTTTAAAATGCTAAATACTAAACTTAGCGTTCATTCAAAATTATTCTGACATTTGGCTAACGCATCTCTATGGACGTTTTGCACTCTGGTACACAAACATTTTGCCAATAATGGTTGATTTTGACGTTAAATAGCAAGCTCTATGCCTGGTTCCTGGTGTTTAAAAAAAGGGGAAAATGTAGTTGCTTTAACTTTTATTATAACTCCAGTTTTTATTGAGTTTCTTTCTTTTCATACCTAGTCTCACCTGAGCAGAAAAAACATTCAAAAACAGTAAACAAAACTAAATATTTGAATACAGCACTTCAGCCACAAAAACAATGTCTGTGTGCTCCTCATAATGATGCAACAGCCAGCTCTCACTGCAGCTTTGTACTGCTTAGAAAACTGATTTGCGGTTTTACTTTCCGTACACAACTCTAACAAGCTCCTGCTGCCTCAGGCAATGCAACATTTGAGAGGAATCACTGCGGCTTTCAAAATTATAAGGGTCATTAAAAATTTACACATTATTGACTGTATTTAAAACATCTTTTCCACTGACTGTAAAGAGCACTTAAATTTAAGAGGTGCTATTCTCCAAAGGCCATAAAGTTGTTATAGATAGCCAGAAGGAGGCATACAGGGAGTGCAGGCTCTGGCTGAATATGAATAGTTGAGTAGAAGGTGATACTAGGTGAACAGCAGCGAGGAAATTATCTTAAATAAAAAAAACAGATTCAGTTTATTTGTAAGATTTCTTATAGTAATGGGACAAATAAAGACAAATATTTGATAGGGAATTGTTCATGCGGCAGATGTATTTATTTATTTATTTTGTATATTGTTGCGTTGGTTTTTGCAAATATATTTTTGTGTTTACACACTTTCTTAAATAATCTCAACTGCATATTCAATACTGCATTTTTTAATGTATTTGTTATTGTAATAGCATCCCATATATTTCAGTGCATTGTAGACAGAAATATTGATAGAAAGAAGCCTCTCTAAATGTGGGGTGAATTTTAATGCAAAGACAAAACCAGCAGCCTGTGATCTCAGCAGGCATCAGGAGTGGGGGGAGTTGCTGGAAGGTACATTTTATTCTAACCTTTGAGCCTGGCCAACTTGAAAGTGGGCTTCAAAAGAACTGAGGATTACTGCTAAGAGTTGGGAAGCATCACGGCTTTGGTAGAAAGTATCAAAGCACACTGACCACTCACTTAAAAATCTCTTTCTACTTTAAACATTACTTCTGAATGAGCCACACATACTCAATATCTTATGTGATCCAGCTAGCCAGAGGGTATCATGAGGCAGTGTGCTATTTGTGCTACTCCCAGTCTGTGGTAAATTCAAAGGGTTGCAACAGAAACCAAATGAAGTGAATTCCTGTGTAGTAAGTGGCAGATGACCCCAGAAGGGAAAAGCTGAAGGGAAAGACATTTGGTTGTTCTTAAGCTGGCGGTGTCTTGTAACTGGTGTGTAAATAGCCGGGTACAGGATGGCACAGCTCTCGCACTTGAGGCCTTCAGTGTCCCGTGCCAAGCTCCCCTCTCTACACAGAAGGAGTCTTGTTTATTTACAATTTGGTTGGGAAATCCCCAGTTCTTGGTGGCGATAAATAATGGAGCTGTTTGATATGGACACAGTACAAAGGGCTGGTGCTGAAGAGAAGGAAGCCTGAGCAGAGACAGCCGAAGGGGGGCACGCTCACTCCGGCACGGCGGATGATCCGGAGCTCTCCTCCCTTCTTCCTTCGCAGCTGTCGCTCCCTCTCCGGGCTACATCTCCTCCTCTTTGTCTACATACTACAACACTGCTGTCACTACAGTCAGAGAGCGCCCTGCCTCTGCCTCCTGGGACACAGCACAAATAGCAAGAGTTTAGCCCTCATTGAACTCGTGTTGTGTTCGGGGGATCCTGTCTAGTTAGCCCGTCTCTCTTCGGTTCACCCTCTCTACCTCGTAGTCCAGCCACAACCTTTCCAGCAGATTGCCCAGGAGTGATCAATTGCTTGTGTCTTCATTGTCGTACATATGGTACAGGGAGCAGCTCAAGAGTACACTGAGCGTGAAATAACAGAGGAGGAAGGCAGAAAAGTTGGACTTGTAGACCTGCTTAACTGTAGTGTGCAGTCAATAATAAAAAAAAAAATATATATATATATGCCTGCATAGGATTAGCAATTATTATGAAGTGTTATGAAAAAAAACATCTGACAAACTGCCCTGCAACAGAATAAAACACAAAAAACTACCAAGAAAAAAAAAAAAAAATCTAAAAACTAAAAGAAATCTTGATCCATCCATCCATTTTACACATGCATACATACCATACATGTTATTGTAGAATGCACATTTACTTACACTCATTTTGTGAAAAGGCGTTATAGTAATATTGATGGTACCATACTAGTAGTGGCAGAACTAGTAAATAAGTATGTAATTCTCAAACACTTGTTCACAGGTTTTCAGGTTTTACTAATCGTTCCACAGATTATTAGACTGCAAACATACAAATATAAATTGAATCAAATTTGCATATTATCCAATGTTTTCCATGATGAAGGTGATTTATTTATAGCATATTATGATATTGAGGTAAATGGGTGAGTGACTGTACCTTGTAGTGTGAGCCTGAGTTGCACTGTTGGATTCACTGGCTGTTTGAAGTTTTTGTAGTTGGACCTCTCCAAGTCGGCACCACACAAACATATTATTGATCTCCCTGTATAAAGCATAAAATGGCAGCCATTACAATATTAATTCTTGATATTTTCTTGTCTTAACATGACAGAAAGTCCCTATAAGTAATATCTGATTGGAAGTATATTTATAGTGTAGCATGGCTCACCCGACGCAGGTGTAGTTAACAAGATGGTACTTTGACTTGGCCACGATCTGGATGTCATACACAGCTGTCTGAGTGGCGGCGCGAGGGCTCACTCTTACACACAGCCTCCTCTTCCTCATGGCAGTTTCCTCTGATGAGTCAGGTGCAACAGTGTGTCAGACAGAGAGCTATTTCCGCTGCCAGATTGAAGCTAAAATAATATCTAGGGGCATTTTAGGTACAGTATATCCTTAGGGGAAATATACAGAACTGGGCACAAAGTTTTACTGAGCTCTGAAAGTGTGTCCAAGCCCAGGGAGTCAATGAACACGTCTTCTGTAATGACTGGTGCTATTACAGATAACAGTTCCTCATTTCTTTATCTCATAATTATAAGTTTTAATTTCATTTTTAAAGCCTTTGATGTTTAGGTATATAGTTTTAAATGAAAAAAAATGTGATATTTCTACACTTTTGTGGATAATTTCACACTTCTCTTATCAGTATACAAAAAATATATATTGAGATTTAAATTCTTGTCAGTATCTTCCACCTCAAAGTACAAGCACTACATTCTTATCATTGTAAAAGTTCAATAATGTATATCACTGCGTTCTTCATTCTTAAAATCTGTCTAAGGTACCTGTGCCTTACTGTATATCTAAGTAGTAAACATTTGTCCTCTTTGTGGTCCTGCTATTACCCAGCAAGCACAGAATAATACATAAGCTAATATAAGCAATGGGTGACTTAGTGTGCTCCAAGGAAAAGGACTGGACAATGGAAAGCAACAAAATCCAAATGCATTATTATCATTTTTATCATTTTAGTAGGTGAAATGACACAGGCAAGTGAATTCTCCATCAGCTCTAGTGCACATCAGGGATTTAGTCTAGATATTATGGAGGGTAGCTCATACATAATGTCACATGTATACATTAAACATGGATTCACATAAAGTAATAAAACATTAAATTACACCTTAGCCAAACAAAACATAATCTCTTTTCTTCATTCGGGCAAAAAATACATAGCCACGCTGCTCTATATTGCATGTGCTCTTCCCTCATTTATTTCCCCGGCAACACTCCAAAGTGCAGTGTAAATGCAATGATAATAAAAATAATAAACAAGCTGTCCTTACTCCCCACACCCAAATATTATTACATTTCTGAGGCATGGTGGATAGTGCGAGGGGTGGGATACATAGCACTCAAAAAGCACTAAAGCATTGGGGAACGCATTTCATTAATATTAGATAACCCCCCATCCACTCGTCCTCTCCCCAAATAAATACATAAATAAATAAGCCGCTCATAAAGAAATGCAGGGCTCCAGCAGAGATAAACAATGACTCATGATTCTCTTCTCTTGTACCTCCAGGGCAAAATGTTTATTTTATTCCCACACTCTGCCATAAATTAAGCTAACCTGCACCCATAAAACATTCACTATCTCAAGCAAAGCTGCCCCCCAGGACCTCTGCATAAGCTGGTCTAGAGCTGAAAACAGAGGAGGGAGGGGCTATTGACTGTTTACTTACTACTGTCCAATGTTTCTTGTAAAGGCGTGAAACCCTCCGGCAAGGCGTCCTTAATGTCAGTCAGCTTAACATCCGTAACCACATCCAGCCCCTTCAAGACAAGAGATTACATTTAAAAAGACCATTCAAAAATTACTGTTCAG
Organism: Periophthalmodon schlosseri; assembly: GCA_000787095.1. Taxonomy (NCBI): domain Eukaryota; kingdom Metazoa; phylum Chordata; class Actinopteri; order Gobiiformes; family Gobiidae; genus Periophthalmodon; species Periophthalmodon schlosseri. Next base: position 18,755 of record KN475205.1, read on the forward strand.
ATGTGCAGTTTTTTATTGACTATAAAATGTGTCTTTTCTTGTTTTATTCATGACCATAGCACAATCTTAACATGTGTCCCTGGATATTTAGTTTATTTCTTTACCACTATTACTGTTATTACTGCTGCTAAGTACAACTTTAAAAAATGGACATACTACAGAAAAAACATGGCATTGTTTCTATATCTTTATCTCTGAACTAGTTGTCTCGAACCCAGGTCTATGCCATATATAATTGTTAGATATTTATTTCTTCACATAGCTCACCATTTGAAAGAAAGAATAAACGTAACAGGAATAAAAAATAATTTCTCATTTCTCTCAATGTGAGGATAATAGAGTAGACCATTTACTGAAAGCACAGGAAGTCTCTAAAAAGAAGGGCTGACAAAATAGCAGAAGTAATTACTCCCTAATAGCTTTTCTCTGCAAAAGAATGCATGTGTGAACTCGTAATCATTCTCAACCTTTTGGCGAGGAGCTGGCGGCTGATAGGAGACAGAGGCAGCCCTGATCAACAGAATGGGACTGGTTAAAAACAATCAGGCGCTGTGTAGTTGACATTTTCAAGCATGACTCTTCCCTGCCTCCCATTACATTTTCATTTTTGGCCATAATAAATTGCAATAATACACAGTGGCGGCAGCAAGTGGGACGAGCCAGGCGTGACTTGATGCGTCCGAGAGGTTGGATTCCACAGCGACTGTTGCCCGACAGTCATTACCATTAGAGGCATTTTTTATTCATAGTTTTTATACTGACTTAAGGAGGAATATGGATGAATGTTATTACTATGCATGGGACCTTTTTTGCTCTTTTGCTAGTGAGATTTTTCCCATCACAATCTGACAAAAAGGGCTATCTTGCACCAACCTAGAGTATGATAAATCACAAACTATTTACTTCCCCTCACATAATTCAGGGGCTAATTTTATAGAATCTGTTTTTGTCATGGACAATTACAGTAGGTGCTCCATTGACTGGCAGACAAAATAGCCTTTGTTGATGGCTCTGTCATGTTTTATTTATGTCAAAATCTTTAAAACAATGTGGACATCCATTTAAACTCATATACAGAGGGCTGTAGATGGCCATTTGAACGCTATACTAAAGTAAACACAAACCAGGTGCTACTTATGCATTGATCTTAATACTGAATGGACTGAAAAGACATCTTTCTTTACAGATTTTTTTAACAAAACTTGCAGTGATTTTCATTCAGATTTAGTAAATGGCTTAGGCTTAAAACGTCACAAGAGTTACCCCGGCTTCTTGCTACTTATGGATAGATTTAAGATAAAATATAGATAGTTCTTTTAGATGTAAATATATTTGAGTCAAAGACTGTGAAAGTGATTTGATTCTTGTCCATACATTTCCAATGCAGTGCATTTAACTTTAATCTCTCAATTCAGTTACTTTTTGTATTCACAATTATGCACACAGTAACTGGTTGGTACATCTCTTTAGGGATGCAGTTGATTGAATAATTTGAATAGTTAAAATCTAGCTCATTGATATTTCATGAATAAACATAAATATTATCCTCAAGAGGACCCACACTAGGAAAATATCTCACCGTGGTACATTATGCATCTAAAATATGCATGTGAATCTATTATATCTGAAAGTTAAAAACCGGGAACGCTGGCTATTTAAATGGGACTCTGGCTGATCAAAGTCCACAAGGATACTGAGGCAATGGAAAACTCAGCTAATAACCCGTGGCAAACAAAGAGTGCTGCTGGATGGGTGTGCAAAGGCAGAAGTTTACATTCACACTTACAGGATTTCTGGTGAAACAGAGGTAGCGGGTGACCTTGGATTTGAATAAGCCGTCCTTCCACAGGTCGGCGTCAGAGCCATCTGTTGTTTGTGCAACCTACGTGAAAAAAACAAGGAGAGGAAAAAAACAGGCAAGAGGTGGGATAAAGTTAATGTATGTATGCCATGAGCGTGTTGCTTTTGCCTCTTCCTGTGCATACTAGCCTTAATTAACGCTTGCCTACACTTGCGCTCCATCTCATTAGTGCTCTGCGTGGGTAAAGGAGTCTTAGCCTCCAAAAAGGTGGCTAAAAATATCATCCCTAGAGACCAGGCTGATTAAAGATGCCCTGACAAGGCTCTGCTCTAATAAGGAAACCAAACTTGAGTGTGTGTTGTGAGAAAGCAAGAATTATATTCAGTGGAAATGCGTTTGCTCTTATACTATAGAATACTTTAAGCAAGAAAACATAATGTTAATTGAGATGGCACAAACGCATTTCAATATCGCCAATGACCCCAAAGAATTAATCAATGATGTGTGAGACAAAAGTTTAAACCTATCCAAAAGCTTGAGGATACTGTCCTTGTACAAAATTATTCACTGGTGTTCATACAGTAATTGATTTCTTTATATTGACAGGATTTGGGAGTCACAATCCAAGTTCAAGGTCTTACACTCCATTGCTATGTAAATGTAGGTCTGCAGGGTAGAATGATAGAGCAAAGCATAACACGCAGACTATCTCTGGGAGACTCTTCCCTCATGCGAGTCAATATGGCTGGCTGAAACGTCATGTCCCATTGGTTACCACGTGAGAATCACCTAAATAACTGCCAGACTTATTTTCTAAAAGGATCCTTTACAAAGAAGAGTCAATCTAATGAGGTTCATTCAAATGAAGAAGTCATAGATCTCTGCACCCACCCACACACAGGTCCCTTGACAATAATGATGAATGAGCCAGTGACTGGCTGGGGGAACGCGGCATGGGGAGATTCATGCAAAAGCAGCGGTGAGTAGTGGACGAGTGCAGGGAGTGGGGAACGGAGATAGATAGTGGGACAAGAGAGGAGGTACGAGCACAGAGGGATTACAGGGCGTCTCAACAGCACATCCATGAAAGGTCCCAGAAGGAGCCTATACATCACCAGCCTCCTTCCTCCTTACAAGACAAGCCGTCTTGGCCACTTTTTCCAGGTCAGTAGCCAGCGCATCCTGTCAGCGTAAACAAAGGGCTCGCTTTGTGAAACCCAAAGTCAAGTTGAGTAGTAACGAGGGCAGCGTCCTCCTGCGAGGCACCTCAGGCATCATCCTGCCACAGCCAGCGGCAGCACAGGTGACACAGGCTGAGTGTGAAACACCAGTAAAACACCAGTACTGAGCACACTCCCACTGCCTAATTCTGCAGCTTTACCTTAAATGAATGGCTCATATATAACAGCAGCCATCACGCCACTGCACTGTCATTGAAATATGTTTCAACAATATGATTTAAAACACAGTGACAGCTTTAACTGCCACTTCCTAAAATGATGCTTTAGTGTTGATCTGAAAGATGGCTGATGACATCAGTCCTCAAGAGATGTGGAAGCCTTCTGAAGCCTCTCTAGAGACACACAGCACAGGCTGAGCTGTAAATAAAAGGATATTAAAGCATAATGATCCGTCTCAGGGGAAACCAGCTCGAACCTGTCACAGGTAGCTCCAGTAAAGGGAAAAATCTGAATGCTCACTGAACTTTTGACAAGACGAGAGATTAGAGCTATGGGCATCTACAGACAAAAGATTTATTTAATCCCATGTGGGACAAATAATGTTTATTCAGTGACCACCCATCTTTTTTATCCGTTTCAGGGGATAACTTAAATTTTGCTTCCTTAATGTAGGACAGCGACTCAAACTACATTGGTACATAATTTAAGATTCAAATCAGCTCCAAATGTATAAAACTACACATTTAATCCTCAGAAACTTCCACAGTTTAAAATAATGAGGTTCTGAATGTGACCTGTCAAATACGTAGGTGAGGCTGTAGACCTGTGGATCATCTCTTTCTGCCCTGCGGTGCAAGTGGGTGTGAGTGTGGTGTTTTGATGTTGGGTAGTTGCTGCGAGTGCAGGGCTCCTGATCCCCATGGAGGTGCGTTTGATCCGGGCCCATGCTCTCATGTGCTGGAACAACCTGCTCAAGTTCAGATGTGAATGCTCCTTATCACACAGCAAAAGACTTAATCAACCCTTTGATCTGCCATGGAAAAGGTATGGCAAGTAAGCAGTGAGTATTAAGGGGGGAGGCTGAACAGGGGCTTGAAAGACCTAAATCTCAGCAGCAAAATATCCCGAGACTTACCTCCTCGGAGCAGCATCAGAACCCTGATGCTCATAATTTGTTTGTACGTGAAATCTTCACATGAAAGGCAACATAGTGATTCAAAGATGTTCCTCAAATGCATTTGGAAAGAGTCTGAACAGCCTCCACTGAATCTCTGAGGCAGCTGTGCACTTTTTAGTCAGTACTACTATCTTTACTTTTTGCCTTTTTCCAGATATTTCCAAAAACATCCATATGTATAATATTTATTTAGACCTAATGTCAAAAGTGAACTTTCAGAGGAAGACTTTTGATTGTTAATTAATAACCTTTTATGGTTCAGGTTTTAAAAGCCACTGCAGATTAGATAAGTGGCTTTGCTTCAAATTTGAGAGCCATTTATTACACAATTTTTGAATGATTGAAGCAGTAATTGAAATGAAGAGAATCATTTGTTTAATTAACTGCACATCTAAAACATGTCTCAATGCTCTAATCAATAAGAAACTGGAAAGAAGAGGTAGCTGAAGACCCAGGTGCAAAGGTAGCAGACTATATGCACATCCACTACAATGTACTGTAGCAGTGGAGCACAGAAGGAAGTCTGGTGGTGTTTTCTCTCTGTTTGTCACTGCCGTGTGGTGTGTACACCATTCTCCTGCCAGTGGCTGTTTGGATGCCAACCCAGCGTCCTGTGCCAGAGATTAGAACAAGCTGGGCACAATGGGCGGAGCAGGAAGAGATAACAGTTTCAGGGTATGGGGTAAAATAGAGGAAGGCTGGAGTTTAGAGATGGAGAGGAGGAATGACTTATCCTTGAGCTGCTTTTAGACTTAGACTTTTACTCCATTTTGTTAGTGCAAGGGTAAACACAACACAACAAGTCATTATTGTTATATGAAATAATTTTTAAAAAGACATTTCCAAATTGAGGATATATATTTTAGGCTTTCGTAACCTGTAGGCTATGCCATATCTTATATCATAATCATCTTCACGATTAAAACACTGAATTATTGCAGTGTTCTTCTGATCTACTATTATGCCAAAATGTACCTGTGCATATTTGCGGTGTTTTACTTAGATACGATTTCAGAATGGTGCACAGTATTATAATTCCATACTCACAACATAATATCCATCAGGGGCTTTGCTGGGAGATGCAACTGTCCCCACTGCTGAGATGGGCTCTGTAGGAAGCTGGCTGCTCACTTCAGTCATACCGATGCTCTTTCTCTTCCAGCTGAAAAAAAACACATTATTCAATTCCATATAAATCCTACTGCAAATAAAAATGAGTATACTACTATTGCATGGGTCATCAAAAGATAAAGGGAAGACTGAGATAGAGAGAACAACAATATTGACATCCTGGAGGTTTATTAGGATCTAGAAGAAAAGGAATCTTTCTAATCTGAGATCTAATGACAAGTGAGACCAGCCACTAAAGAGCATTAGGAGACCGCACAATGACTTTACCAAATCACAAATTAGGCAGAGTGCAACATATTTTCAAGGAAGTTCCAATCAATTCCTATTCATTTCTGTCCAAGGGAATTTTTTTTGTATAATGACCAGCCAGGCCTTTTACAGGGTAAGTGGCTCTGCAGAGGTTCCCAATGCACTGTTATTAGATTAGGCTTAAAGCATTCTTGGACGAACTGACAAAGTTGCAGCATTTAATCTTGATGTTTACGAAATCTATCGCAATTAAGCTGATCAAATTAAAGGATTTACTCCACAAACAGCTGTCCCTTTAACAAATGTTGCAAACTCTACTTATTCTAATGAATCAGGATAGCAAATTAGCCAAGAGGGATCTTTCTTGTGATTTGTTTTACATGAGTTCCATTAATTGTAATAGATTTAAATTTACAGACATCTTGCACTTACCAAAATCTTAATTTTGTCAAGCATAACTTACATTAATATAGCCATTAGCTATACAAAAAAATAGCGTTACCATCAAAGTTTAGGATAACTTCGGTACAATTTCTTTGCAAAATTTAAATTATGACAGACTCTGTTGTTAATGACAATAAACACCTGCACTAGTAAAAACCACGGTGTGTTTTACCTGGAGGATCACCACGATCGTTCCCCTCTTGCTTGTTTTTCACCTTTGGACTTTGGATACGCGCTACGTTTCAACTATTTCCGGGTTTTGATCAATCATTTATTACTGGACAGCGGCGGTGCTGAAGCCCGTTCTTGGGTTTTCCACTTTCACTGAGGTCAGTGTATTTGCTGAATTTTCCGTAGAGATCATACGGTTGTGTCGATAATCGTCCCATAGCACACATATATCGTATTGTATTTGGATGCATAATCCTGCAAGTAAATTTGGAGATCATAGGTGAAGCGCGCCAGTCTTCTGTCTATTTTTTACTAAAGTAATGCTTTTGCCCTCTGTTACAAGGCCAATTGGTCTGTTTATAGATTGAGTGAAGATGTGTGTTTGTAATTTTAGTCATCGTGCAGATTACAGCGTCGGGCGAGCTCACAGAGAGGAGCCAAAACTAGTGCGCCAAATGTGCGCATAGTCCGCATGGATGAATCATTTTTCGCGCGCCCTTGCCTCGGATACCTGGATACTAGTACTTTCGGTCATATATTTTTTTTTAGACATTTGTGTTGCATTTGAAAAATCAAATGAAAATGTGTATGCTAAACAATGTAAGCCTATCTGCATCATAAAAACAACCACTAAAATACTTTAAATTCTGAGATCTCATACCTCCAAAGTAGACAAATTTATTACACCACTAAAACGACAAGCTCACCAACTGTCAGTCCAAAACATTTCAAAGGGACTTTTTATGATCCAATAATTTGCCCTGAAAACAGCTGCACATACCATATTGGCAAAATAGTTCAATGTTTATGTCATCAATTATTTTGTAAGATAAGATTTCTTTTTATATTTATTTCAGACAGAAATGTCAATGGAGAAAATTATGAATCTTCAATCATGCAAATTGACTTTCCATCTTCTAACATTAAACTTTTTTGCTTCTATTGTTCAAGTTCAAGCTTCTGTTTTTTCCTCTCCACAAACTATTTCTCACATCTACACTACTAGTGCCAACACATGCTTCCACATTAGGGCGTTGACAGCCGTGGCACATGCATGCTCATTTCATGTGTGTTTGTAACAATGTTGAAGTTGATAAAACTCAAAATCAAGTGTAAAAAAACACTTTCCACACACCATGCTGAGGCTGGGAAGAGGTGCACCTGCTAAAGTAATGGTCTAATTATGGAATAGGCGATGAAACACTCATTGAGAGTCTGGAGATATCAGCAACACATGCTAACTGTGAAAGCCATCAGCGATTACAGGGTTTTAATGTGCGCCACACAACATGCAGCAGAGGATTGTGGGGCTGCATGAGTGATGGCTGTGGGGGAGCAGCCAAGACGAGGCTCACTGCATAGCACTACATCTGGCATTTTAGAAAGGTTCGTTAAAATGCTTTTTCTTTGTTCATTTCTTGTTTTCCTCAGACTTTCTGACACTATTCAGTTAAAGCCACAAGTGATGATGAGACACCTTTCTGATGACGGAAATATGTGTGGATAGAGTATAGGCAAAAATGTCAATGTACTACTGCTAGTTCAAAACTAAAGATTAAAAGTGGTTGCTCAAATTCCAAAGTACAATCAGAATGTTGGCCTGTCTGACGCAATGATGTAAGTAAATATTCTAATTCTACTTCTTGCTTAGAAAACTAAATAAGAATATTTTCTCTACATTTTCAGACCAAAATGCCAAATGTTGCCCACTAACCTAAAGTTGGAACCTTTCCACCACTGCCAGCGTTATAGCTTGCATAAGCATACCTTTGGAGTATTGTTTTTCATGGTCATACCACATTAAGAATGCCTGATTTTTGTGATCTCAGAAGTCAAGCAGATTTGGGCGTGTTTAATACTGAGACGGGAGACTGCAGATGCCTTAGTGAGATATCAGTGACTACTGGTCTAGTGCATTCTGTTGCTGTTGTCACTTCATCCCCCTTGACCGTGGTATACCTGCACTGTGTTGAATGGGGGTGGTCGGACGGGTCGATGGCATGAATTGGCAACCTCGCTTCCGTCAGTCACCCCCACTGTGTGGTCCGGCTTTGCTACAATAGTAGCTTAGCACCACCAGGTGTGGATTGAATGAATAATGCAATGTAAAGCATCTCTGTGGATCCAAAAAAGCATTATATCAAATATCCTTGGGCAGAATACTTCACCTTATTTTTCTGTCTATGCTTTGTCAGTTTCCCTCATCGCAGTTGTGGCTCCAAAAGAACAGAGTGTGACAGTGTGGAGTGAATCACGAAATAATGAGAGAACACTAAGCCTTTGCATCTACTACTATGCCTTTAAACTACTCTTAGAACTACATTTTGTTCAATTGCACAAATATATGTTGTAACTGTAACTTTTTTTGACCCTCCTCTGGCTTTAACAATGTTTTAGTCATGAGCCCTAATGATCGAAGAGCCCCTGGACTAAAATTATACCTCAGTGAATGACTTTGCACCCAAATGATACAAAACAGCAAAGGTTCCCGTTTCTCATGTAAAGGTCATTCAGTGTGTTGTGTGTAATTTGCTGACACTAGTCTAGGGACCGAAGATGGAGATTTCTCTGTAGCCACCGTGAGAGTAATAATATCCCTATCTCAACTTGGGAAATCTACTGCGCCCCCATGTCCCCGTCACCCGCGTGAACCCATTATAGAGCGCGTACAAATGTGCAGGTCTCATTTCATATATGACCCTCAGCTGCTCCCTCCGCCTCCTCTGTCTGCACATAAAACCCTGTGTCTCTAGAATAGCTTATAATAACATGCTTTAAGGAGCCAACCCTTAGTGCCCCCAAAGGATATGTTCTTGCAAGGCTTTACAATATCAAGCTTTTTTTCTAATTAAAGGTCATTTTGTTTCATTGTCGCCATAGATGGAAACTCTCCCCAAACTTGTTACCTATTGCCAAATGCAATTTAATTTTCCATTTAGGCCATCTGTTTTCTTGGCTACATACTTGCACAACTTCAAATAGAAGTCTTGAGTAGTTGTTTTTTTTTTTGTTTTTTTTTTCTATTTCCAACGTAAACATAGTGACCCTCAGGCCTATAGCCAAATGTTCCCAAATAACCTGAAGTCATATGCTACAGAGATGTCACCACTCACACATTCTATTCTCATTTCTCACGCACCTGCACATGCACGGCCATCACACACGTGCGCGCCCGCTCGCCTCCGTCTGGTGGGGAGTCTGGCCTGCTCCGACTGACTGCGCCTCACTGCCCTTGTGCAGTGGTGTGCCAGTTGTGCCTTCCCCCATCGCTGTGAATGCCACCATCTGGTGTGCCACGTGGACATCATAATCTCCCCTTAATTACATTAGCAGTGCAATCAGTTACTGCATTACAAGGCCGGGCGAAGAGCTTTTAAATCTTGGAGGAAATCATAAATAATTGCACTAAGTACCCGGCGCCAGATGTGCGTGCCAACTTGGCTGGCATGAGATAAATAGTAACCTCAACTGTGGTGTTCAATATCCATTCTGCAAACATTTTGGGGCGCATTATGAGCCCCGTGCCCCTTGCTCTTGTCCCTGTTATTGTCCTTACCAGTTGGTTTGACTCACTGAGTGTGTTAAAGTGCACACTTGATGATTACCTGTTGCTGGGTTCACTGTTTCATATGGCTTGGTTTTCTTCTTGCAGTATTGTTGTCACACGTTTATCTCCATTCTATACAGTTGTACATCACCAAAAAATCTATCTATTGCGCAAGTTGTCAATTAAATGTTTTTTTCCTCCTGCGTTATTGTAGGTGCTCTCCATTGTCTTCAGTCAATGCAAAGAGATGCAGATTTTCAAAATACCTCTAAAATGTCAAAGTGAAGGTAAATGGGAGCACTTTGCCACTGCTTTGGCTGTTGACATAGCCTGTAGGACAAATGCTTTTTTTATAATGTCCAAAAATACCTCTTACTGGCCTATTCTAAAGCACTCACTGGGCTACCTGTTGCTGTGGCGTGACTGATGGCACTCAGGAAACAGTTAGTGACAAGGTCTCTCAGCGTCCCCAGTACTACAGGCTTCACTCATCTCTGTGTGTAATTAGATATTGTTCAGGTCTGGAGCAGTGCGTTCTTAATAGTTGTATGAAGGGAACACATTACTCCCTCTCCTAAGAGCCGCTGCTGCTGTGTTGCTATGGTGGTATGGAAGTTGTCACTCATCCTCACGTCATGTTCCCATTCCCAGAGCGACTTCACTGTACTGACATGTGTCTCCCTGATCTCACCCAGCTCAGGCATGTTAGCTGCTGTGGCTGCTATCCACACAGTCATACAATGCCGGTAGGGCCCTATAAGTCTCAAACAGCTCATCGTGTTGATTTTATTGGTAGTAAACATTAACAGGGTCTATTCACAACATTATGACACAGAATCAGAGTAACCATGCCAACCTTCAGTGGCTGTTTGCACTGTTAATTACCCCTGTGGTTTTCATCTGAGAGTGAAGCATGACAGTTTTGTGATCATTTTATATAGCTTTTTTTTTCAAATAAAGAAACATTAAAGCAGCAAAAATGTGTTTTAAGGATGTGACTTATACATGTGGATACAATTTAAGAAAAAGCTGGACAACAAACAAAACAATCAATGACTTCAATTCAATGACTTTTGAAATGCTGTATATTCTGATATATTCTGTCAGTATCTTATCTCTTTGCATTGGTTCTTGAGAATGCAAACATCTGTCTAACCAACCACTCATGTATTTTTATTTAGGAAAATAGCTCCTCCTCCTCTGAAGGGAATGCCAGGAGAGAACAACCAAGGGAGAAGAACAGAGGACAGGAGCCTAAACAATATGGCCGTATCAGGTAATATCGGGTATCGGCAGATACTTAAAGTCAAAGTATTGATATCTGTGTCAGAACTGAAAAAGCTGGATCCCTAGTATTGGCTAAGCTTGTTAATATAATGCTTTTTTTCCAAAATGCAATCCATAATTAAAATGCTTTACTTATTAATGCAATAATGTGGATGATTTGGATACTTCTTTTTGGATTCCATATGTGCCATGTAAGCATTGGTTTCACGTAGTAAAAGTCCCCCTGCATGGTAAGGAGTTTTTGTTTAGAGTGTAAGTAAGATATAAATGCCCGAAACAGCACAATGACAATCCATCTTTTAGTCCAAGCTATTGATATTGATATTAACATGTACAATGCCCATTTCAATTTATTCGCAATCTGGCCTTCAAAGTGCCATTTAAATGAACAGTTGTCTATTGGACTAAACTACGCGTGGATGAAACCCCAGCAGAGTGAAGCAGCAGAATTACAGATATTGACTAAATATGTCTTATCATTTATCATAATTTCTCCATCCACTTTGTCACGGCTTCAGCGTTTAAGGAAGACAAATGATACAAGATGTTCCATCCTCTTTCATAGTTTCCATGCTCTGGGGAGTGTGTCCAATATGGGCCTACTTTTCCTCTTTGCATTTTGGCTGTCACGCGTTTGTCATGCAATATGCTGTTATACTTGTTGTGCAAGTTGTCGGTTCAAATCCTTGGGGACGGCAGATTTCTATGATGGAGGGGAGTCTGCATTTCTACCTCGTGTTATTTTGATTGTTTATAGGCTTCAGTTGCATGTTCGTGTGACCAGTCATTGTCCTGAGTGACTATTGTCTAAGAGGCATATAGTTCCAGGGATGAGCTCCAGCTGATACTCATATTTGCTAGTCTTGCTGTTGTGGCCATTAACCAGTATTTCCTGAATTCATTTTAACATCTATGGCACAGCTTATTGTAAGTGTAAAAACTGAAAAATGAAGTCATTGTCACCCCTGGAACTGACTTTTTTGTGCAACCTGCCTATAGTTGGTTAGAGTATTGCCATTTGTGTCATTTCATGATGAGAAAATTAGATGAATTATTACTTTAAATTGTGTACATATGAGAATTATTGGTTTCCTGCCCAAAGCACAAAGTTGCTTAGACAGGGCTGCCCTCAACCCTTAATGGAAATAAGTAGAAGATAAATGAAGGAAATGTATTGCTGTACAGTAAAACATCTGGCAATTTAGACCTTTAACTTCTCTACCGCGGGTGCATTTTATGAGTGATAATGTACCTTTGCTATAAATATAGAGGGCATTGTGTCAGAACCCTACACAGGTGTTTTAAGTGGCTGATACAGTGTGTTTTGGGGAGTTTTTGAAGGCGCCACAATGTCAGCGTGTCATTAAGGAGCAACAATTGGCGAGCTGTGGCATTTGCGAGGCTGTGTCCCGGTGGGCTTTAATGCTGAGGTGGTCTTCTTAAGCAAGGGCGGCCATTAATATCTGCACACAGTATTCCCAGGACGAGGTGACTGGACGAGCAAGGTCCTGGTCTGGCTGAGACTCCTACAACGTCAAAGATCAAAAAAGTGCTGACTTCTTGGTGCGACCAGGTTCCAGACGCCATCTGCTCCCCTGCTCACCAATGCAAAACAACCACTGTAAAGCAAACTCCTGGCGGGATACGAAATACTGTCTAATTTTTCATATGGACAGTCATCTAAAATTAATCAAATAGCTCATATTGCATGTATATGTGCACATAAAACTCTGAGTGGAGAGAGTTATTGGTTTAATAAGATGCTTTGTTATGACAACAGTAAAAGATGTTTTTTCTAGTTTTGATACAGTGATCGCCACATCTATTACACACGCAGGACTTTGTCACTCAAGTCTCTTATGTATTCCAATGTGTTGCTGCTGTGGTGGTGATTTAGAGAGAACATTTTATCGGAGCTAGCCAAGCAAGCCTGGTCCACAAGGGAGCCCGGCATTTTATAAGGGTATAAATAATCAATGACACTGCATCTGTAATGGGCTGTAATGCTGTTTGTTAAGTTCCCGCTCCCACACACAATAGGCGTTTGTTGCTTGAACAATGGAAACGGATTGCCAGAGCTAATTGGCAGGATGGGGAATCTCTCTTTTACTGTTTTATATCCATGCCAAGTCTTTCTCTGTTCAATATGGGCTTCCCTTTAAAAATACTTTTATGTGTTTACTAGTGGCAACACACAGCCTTGTTTGTGCTGTTTACCCAAACCGTGACCCATCCTCATAATATAGCTAATGCAACAAATTTTAAGTCATATGTTTTTGTGACAGTTTTGTTCCATTTCATCACTTTGAACACTATCGAATCAAAGCTGCGACATACAGTTTTACAGTATTTTGGTACAAGTATTTTGAAATTCATTGTTTATTGTTACATGAATAGCTCTCACTATTACAAATTCTTTCGCTAGCACGCACCCACAAGTGAGCTCCCACAGTTGGTATACATATTTTGTTTCGGAGCCCCTCCCCCTCTCCTTTCCTTCACCCACCAGCCTCTGATTTCCATTATTATTAATATCTGCCTGTTTAATTTTCAGCTCTGTCATAATGTGTGGGCCTAAACTACAAGAGACAATCCCTTATTGATTACTTTCCCAGCAGCCCCGGTGCATGCCCCAGCTGATCACGCCTCTCCGGCGCAGACGTCTCATGCATTTCAGATAATAAGGCGAAGCTCTGGAGTTGAAACAAATTGGATGTGCAGTCAGTCACTGTCCAACTGAATCATGTTGCAGTCTGTCAGTGGTTGGATGATCATCTCACACATGAGAGGGGAGATGCCCACAGCCCTGATGTTAGAGCTTACATTATTGCATGTATGTGTTGTTTACATTGTCGCAGAAGGGAAATGTATCGGTCTGGTTCCTAAATGGCATTAAATATACAGAGAGGCTGTCTTGTGAATATGTTTAAAGGTACATAGCGCTGATGGAGAGAACATCAGTGGTCAGTACTAGAAATTAGAGTAACAGTGACTTTCATGAAGGACACACTTTTTCATAGTTTTCTTATAACACAAAATATGATAAAAAAAATCTTAACACACATCAATGATTTTTTTCTTCTGATAATACATTGCACTACACTTAGCGACATCTTTTTTTATTTATATATTATGACATTTGGCATACAAACCATTTTCCTTCAAGCTTCAAATTAAGTTACAGGGAAGTTGAAAGAATACGTAATCTGTGTATACGCCTGTTACCATAATTACTATATCGAATTATCATTCAATATGTGAAAGCTGGAACAATATTTTTTCGGGGTCAATATTTATCGTCTATACTTTTTCGTTGCACTACTGGGACATTTTTTGTTATTTTTTGGTGATACGATCAGATTTAAGCCGTAAAAGGTTGAATTAATAACTTGACTCATTACAGATGCAAACTAATTACTAAAGTGTTTCGTTCTGCTGTTTATTTATCGCCGCTCATGATCTTTTAACAATATCGTCTATATTTACTTCAGTAATATATCAAACTTCAAAATTTGCTATTGTGACAGGTGTATCTGTGTATTGATTTTGATACATCTAAAGGCATACAGAATAAAAAAAAATCAAAACACTAATCAAAATATAAAATAAATCAGTTGCAATAATAATTTGCACCGGATGGGAAGTGAAACCGTTATTACAGTTGTACTTTTGTGGACATGACAATCTAATGGAGTCAAGTGCAGGGCAGTCTGACACATGCACTTGAGGAGGATTCTTGTTTATGCATCATATTTCCAGAGCTGTCAGTTTACATACAACACAAATATGTGTCAGAGTTTATGAAGGCACTGTATTTGAAAATAGCCACGTTGTTGTGTTGTGTTACACTGTGCAAAGACAAGCTGTACATTCTTCCACAGCCCAGCACACATACTGCCATTGTTTATACTATGGATTCAGGAGCAGAAAATAAAGCGGTGTGTCACCCTCGACCTGCCCGATTTGAAATTCAGTGCACTTTCTCTTAAAAAAATCACAAAGCGAAGTTTTTTTGGAGTTCCAGAGAAAGACATGATTAATAATACATCAGGATTATAGAGCAGAGTGTGTGCTGCACTGACTTTAATAAGTCCATGGAGGAAAAACAAACCAGTGCTACTCTCTACCAGAAAAACAGCTGAATTTAAATGTGCGTTTTTACCATTAGAAACTGCTAGTGGCTTGTGATTATCAAACTAAACATGTATGTAAATTTAGGCTATTAGACTGACCAGTAGTATCAATCATTTTCTAGCCAAGTCTTTGAAATAATCGTTGTATTTGAGGAACACCTGAGTAGCCGTGGTGTGCTGCAGAACCCTGAGAAGTGGAATAATTGGCACCCTAGTGTACGCCCCCCTCCGCCTGGTGCCAGCTGTTTAAAATATGGATGATATTGTTTTCATTGCGTGGCTTTTATTGAGTTCTTCTCGAGCCATGCAGTATAATCATCCGACTCTGACCTTTTCTGGCATGTGGAAAAAGTAAATAAACAAGGCCCTGATGTATTGGGCTTTACCACAGGAGCTGAGGCTTTAGGAGAGTGGACTGTCTGAGAGCTGTCTGCACCTGCTGGAGCTCACAGCCACAATAACGGAGGTAGGATGAAAGAGGAAAGAAAATATTGACAAATAAAATTGAGGAGTGTAGGTCTATTGGCATGTTTCCTGTAGAGCTCAGGATTGACTATCAGAAAATCGTATGCTGTTGGCAACATGTGCAAGAATGAATCAGCCAAAACTATATAAACATTTAGACAGACCCATGGAACAACATGAGAAACTGCAGGGTCACTACTGGGAAATACATTTGTGATACTAGTGCCATAATACTTTTGAAGGAACGCTAAGTTTAGTACTTACACAAACTATACAAAATACTTAAAAGTCCTATATTATGCGAAATTCACTCTTGTGAACTTTAAGACATGTTATAATGCTGTTACCTTCTCAAAAACATACCCGGAGTTGTGTTTTGTTTCATTCACACATGTTTGAATAACCTTTTATTATTAGTCTGTCTACATTTCCAAACCTCAGAATGCTCTGTTCCACCTTGTGATGTCATGTAGCGGCAGATTTCATATTACCTATTATCATACTATCATACTACCTATTACATATCTACCTTTTACATTTTCTTCAGTACAGCTTGGCAGTTCCAGGGCTGAAATTATCCAAATGTTTCTAGTGAAGTTTAAAAACACAGTGGAGCACTTACTGTATTATCACATGTTTGAGAGAAATAAATATGATGAGGAAACAACATTATAACATAGATCAGAAAATAGCCTAATATGGGTCCTTTAAATCAGCCTTCAACTCAAAAAATGTATTAAAAATATTCTTCTGTAAGGGCCAGACATATATGACCACATGCATTGAAAACATAATCAGTTTATCTTGGTTTTAAGGGCAAGCGCACATGATCTCGTTTTGACTCTGGTCTGCCTCAGAGTGGGAGAATTGTCCCCCTGTCTCACTCGTGGCTATCACACTAATTCAGCCTCATTACATTATTCCAGCCATAGCCATGCGTTGTTAACTCTTGCATAAATACATAGATAAGAAAATAATTCAATTTAAGTCCAGTCTTTCTTGTTATACACTGTCGCCTTAAATCATGCATAAATGTGATAATTACCCACAGTGGGGCAAAAGGGCCCATCACTGCCACTTTAAATCCAATAACTGCCTCGACCTGATCACTATAATTGACCATCTATCAGGGTCATCGAGGAGCACAATGCTGTTAACCACAGATTATAATTCCTCTTGATCATTGATAATTACACAAAGTCAGAGAAACCAATATTCCAGTGGAGAGACCAGCTGCCAAGCCCTGTCACCCAAGCAACAAAAAATATTTCTGAATCAGATGCTGTCAAAGGCATAATCGCAAACGGCATATTCATTAATTTGGTGGAAAAGTATCTGTCCTTATTGTGTGAAGTTACCATAGTTACTTGTGTCATACTGAGAAAGTATCAAGATTCAGGACAGAAGTGAACGCTCACCAAAACAGCCAGCAGGGGGTGTAAAGAGCACTACATAGAAAGGTTTTGTTTTGAGGTTCCTCTTGGCGTTCTCAAATTAGAGTTACTAATCGATGCTAAAGTTAGTATAAAAAAGTGCTAAACAGAGTGATCTTGATCTGTATCCGTAGGCCTGTCATAATAACTACTACATCGACTTAATGTTCAGTACATAACAGACGCAACAATCATTTTTGGGGGTCAGTATTTATCATGGGGACTTTTTCTTTGTACTAGTCGGAAATATTTGATTAATTTTCTGTACCACAATGAGATTTGAGACGTAGAAGATTGAATTATGAACTTCCATGACTCATCATAGACGCAAACTAACCACTTTACTGTTGTGTTCTGTCATTTATTTAATGCAGTTCATTTTTTTAAATGTTTTTTTATTTTATTTTTTACAATCTTGCACATTTAGAATACTTTTTGGGGGATAATTCTGCTTTATGGTTTGGTTTCAATATTATCATTTATCATCTATATTTACTTCAGCAATATATCGCACTTCTAAATGTGTTATCATAACGGGCTTATATATCACAACTAATATTACACGAAGATCACACAGAAACTTTAAACACTCAACTGTCCAAAAAACATACATGTTTTTTGTTACCTCAAGTGTTTAATTCTCAGCTTGTGGATTTCAGAGCGGCCATTTGTAATTATTACTGGATTTATAATTACAAATGCCAGAAGACAATTCCAGGCTAATTAATATTCCAATTGAAATACTCAAGTACAGAAATGTGTTGATTGTAAAAACACAACTTGCCCATTGAGTGAACTCCTCAATCAGTTTTGACTAAGCCACATATGAATAGAAGCTATCATTTACTTAAAGACTAGGCAGCTTTTACATTTTTATTTCTGACAGCTAAAGCTATATGATTTAATGACCTACTTTACACTTGAATACAGTCAGAATTATAACCCCTTTTGCTTTTTATATACATTAAAATATCAAAATTGTACTTGTGTTAGCCATAGAAAAGTTCCACTGCATTATTGGTTTAATTCAGTTATAGTAATAGTATAATAGAAATTGATTAAACAACAAATGGACTGAACTGTAAGGAACTGAACACACTAAAAGGCACTATTACCTGAGGGAAAGGACCGTTTAGTCATGGATTCAATTTTATACCAAACATGCTGTACGTGTGTGTGTGTACATATGCTGTTGTAAATTAGCAACTAATTTGTTCACATATGCCCCAAGAATTATACCATGCACGCCTTAATAATACTTGTATAATATATTTTCAGAGTGTTTGAGTCAGAGTTCAAACTCCCAACAATGAGTCAGACAATTTACCCTGTGTGTCATTAAGCCACACATTTGATTTAGCGTTTGTGTTCATTCAAAAAAGGATCATATTGTTCACCATTTTGAGAACCGTAGGTCTTGTGTGTGTTGTGTTGCTTTGGCTGTGAAGTCGATTCTCCATTGACAGATTTTATAATTTAGGGAATTTAGTGTATTTTTGTACCTTCTATAAATTTTGGTTTTAAAATAATTGCAGGGTATTGTACTAACACTTGCATATTAAAATATTGGAAGTTTTCAATAACTCACAATCACAGACCATTTTTCCCATCTTACCCTCCTGGTATTTTTCCAAAGTCATTGAGAAAATGCAGGATTTATTGAATTTTTATGGAAAGACCCATTGTCCCGTTCGCCACACCACACAATTCCGTAAAAGCCAGAGAGCCTGGGATAACCCCTTTATGGATATTCATTTATGAGTATGCCTATGGAGAGGAGGTCCCCTTTACCACTAACACCCTAAAACATCTGGCCATGGTATCCACAGTGCACAGAAGGGCACAGCTTTCACCACTCAAAGTCTTCCCTCGTTTCTTCATAAGCACGTCATAAAAGATTCCACATTTTTAACAATGCACTTTTCATTACGAAGTTGGGTGCTTGATTTCAGTAATAGCAATGACATATCTGCAACCCGCTTAAAGGATTTTGAAATGGCCATGATGGAAAACGCTAATGGTTGCATGGAGTTTAAGCAGTTCTGTGTAGTGGTAGGTCTTTTTATGTAACTTAAGAGGATTACATCAACACAGAAGTTTAGAATGTGTTCTCAAGTAAGAGAAAGTAAGTTCTTTCTGTAAAAACTCCATTGTCAACCAGCAGAGGTTGAAGATATCCCAAAAATACATTCTGAGAAACTGTTTATACTGGTTTAACAAAATATATCAAAATATTAAATACTTTTCATTATTATCACCATTTCTCCATCTTTGAAACCATAACATGCAAACAAAGGCTTTGCTGCGGTATAGTTTTATATATATATATTCTTTATTTCAAAACTCTGCATTATATTGCTGAGTATTATTTACAATACATTGAAATTAAAAATGAATGGTATCAAAACTTATTATTAGTTTATATTGTCATTATGTAAAAAATAGCTAAGTAAAAGCGTGAGCCAATAGCAGCTCTTGAATAAAAGGCACAGGAGACAGAGTGAGTGGAGATGCCGATCCTCTCGCGTCTCCTGTGTAAACATATGAAGATTGCACCCACGTTCCACATTTGGGCTAAAACCCTCCGAGACTTTCTGAATGTTCCTCTCTCTTTATAGTACAACACTTAGGCAACGGACAGAGCACTTTTTTATTTATTTTCTTTTCCCAACCCTGAACATTGCTCACGTCGCCGTTCCCCTGAAGCTTGAAAGCACAACATTTCTCAGCCAACCAACTCCCACTGGGACCCCAGCCCAGAGATGGAAATGCAAAAGGATATGTTTTATTGGACAGTTGCAGACAAATAAATCTAAATATGTATTTTGGTCATGTTTGTATGTGCTGCGAGTGCGTCCCGGGGGAGTGGGAATGATTATATGACATAAATAACAGTGGTGTAGCGTGGTATTAGGGTCACATGTTTACATACACGGACCCGGGTCAGGCAGAGAATAATTCAAACGCCATTTCTTTTTTTCGCCTCTGAAGTCACTGCATTGTTTTGCCGGCGTGTAGTGTGTAGAAGGCTCGCTCTGCTCCGACTATTAATGAGAGCGGACTGTATACAGTCAGGTGCAGAGTTAAGCTGCTAAAGTGAGAGCACGACAGCTATAAAATATCATGTGCAATGCAGAATGGGGTCAGTGGGTTGATGAAGTTGTTTTCTTAGAATTGCATCAAATTTAAACCAGGAAAATTGGAGCAAAGACTATGAAATTGATATATAAATGTACAGTTGCTGTGAAATTATCTCTTTGTCTAGAATTACTGAATTAGTGCATCTGGTTGTTAATATACCTTGAAGTTTGTGAATGCTTTAACAGTACTTGAAATATTTCGAGGATCTGTGCTCCAACTTCCTCCTGTCTGAGAGGGGCTTTGAAGACAGAGCGAACTTGGAAATAAAAGTGTGGGCCCAGTGCAAACTGCACTTCACAGGCTGCCTCTCCTCCCTCCTCGTGTGACAGGGAGCCATGCAGCGCTGCACAATTATACATCTGTGTGTCTAATTATGTCTTTTCAAGTCCATACTATAAAAGGTTGCATGCTTTTCTCTAGTTGGGACAAGGATGGCATGAGGAGTGCCCCCCAAATCTTCTTCTCGTGGCTCTGACAGGCTCTGTCTGTGTGTCAGCAGCTCCACAGACATGTGCTTTAATGAAGGGAGCACATAGGTGCAGCTGTGACATGCCTCAAAACACAATGTGAAAGTAGAAGATTTGAGATTTTCTTTTCATCTTTTTATTTAAGGCTTTGTTGCTCACACTGAAGATGTCAGATAGTTTTACTTTAAAAAGACAACACAAAGGTCCAGGCATGTACAGATAAACATCACAGATAAAAATGCAGTTCTTACTTGGTTGAATAAAGTCACATTTCTATTTTTATTTCCTCCAAAATGATTAAAAATGTGATTTGTGTTAAGATTGTGGTAGTTCTGTCTCCAGCTCTGCCATGTCTTTGCTGCAGTGGTCACAAGGGGGTAGCATTGACACAGTTGTCTGAGCCTTCAGCTGCAGCAGCAGCGGGACAAACTGCCTTTGATGTAATTGAGGTCTTAGACCTCTTAGAAAAGCATATATTGGTTTGTATGTGAAAATGTTCAGGGAACAATGGATTTCCATAAGTGGATGTAAAATGGTATTTGGAGCATCCCGGGCTCTCTAACTGCTCTCTAAACAATAAGAAAAAAGGACTGTTCAGAACGGGACGGGTAATTCAGGCACTTACAGGAAATGTAATGCAATGGAGCATTTGGATTAAATGTGTGTGCAAAAGATACAGGGCTGACTAGTGCCGGCCTCTCTGCGATTCATTCAAATACCACTGCAGACGTACTGCACCGCTGCATTCTGAACAAGTGCAAACACATCTTGTAGTTAATACTGTTCTTACTTTTGGACTGTGCATATAAATAGTATGTGTCTCCAGTCTCATAAAGTGCCTGCAAAGAAATATGCCTTTCACCAGATACAGATGAAGCTGCTAATTATCCATCACTGGCAGCCACACGCATTCCCCTAACAAACATTTTTGTCCATCCATCTTCTCACCATAAGAAATAGTTAAGAGCACCAGTGTGGCAGGGCCTCATAAATAAAGGTTACCTATTTACATATTCAGTTTATCATGAATATTGCATACTCTGTACATAAAAATTCAAATGCACTGTTTATGAAATATGATCATGCAGCAAATGTGGAAAGACATAGTGCACAGGCCATTCATATTTAAGATTCTGCTGTGATTAATAAAAAATAATACAGATATTAGCTCGACAGACAGGCACCTCTGCATATATTCTTTTAATTTGTGCATATATTTATCAAAGAACCTGTGTCTAGTGTAGGGGAACATCTTTTAAAAATATGTTTGTGAAGCTCAAAGCAAATTTGTGACATGCCAGTGTTGACATCAGGGTTATAGATGGATTTATGTGCCATTAAAGCGGCGACATATTCAAACTCTTACCTACTGTATCCCTAAGTCAGCCCCCCAATAATTCAGTATGAAAATAATGACAGCCATAAAACAACTATGCTTTACCGACTTGTCCCTCAGTGGTCATCTCCTCTATAGTGGGTGATTTAACATGGGCGGCCATATAAGTAAAAATAATGTTGCTCTGGACTGACACTAGCAATCTGTATAGGAAAGGATGTGCAAGAACTGTGCAAAGGTTTTAGTGGAGCATGAAACATACTGTTGAAAGTGTGTTCAAATGTACTTTGTTTATTTTTTATTGTTATTTAAATGAATAGAAATTTCTAGAAAAAATATGTATGTATATATATATATATATGTATATGAAATAATGAAATGTGAAGATTCAGCAAAGACCTTAACTTCACCAACCAAAAGAACAGTTTTATAATGAAGTATTGTGGCTCACTGAGATAAGAATTTACCCCTGAAAAGTTGGATATACTAGGATTATTTCTTATCACTGTAATGTTGTGCTCTCCATGTGCTTTTAGTTTTTAGGTTTTTTTTGTTTGTTTTACCATATTTTGGGAAACTAAGTTATATTTATATTTTATATTTTCAATATTGAAATGATCAATTTGTGGTTGTTGTTTGTGGTCCATTTCTCCAGGCTTGTTTCTGACTGGTACTGTAAGTTCACTTGCTTCTACATCTATTGCAGAGAATAAATATCTGAGGAGATTTGTATTAAGGAGAAAATAAATACACTGATAGAAAATCAGTGGGGCTGGTCTTTTAAATGGCACTTAAAGGAATAATAGCATCACACCAAGGAAAACAGTGTGCAGCAAGTGTCTCATCTCTTCTCATGAACTAGTTAACCTGAAAGAATACCATCTACAAATGTGTTTCGCCAAAAGCAAATTACCTCGGTTTTGTGGAGGGGAACTAATCTGTCCAAGCATGACACTGGACAGGAAGGGCCTCTTACTGTTATTATGATGTGTCGGCTCGTGTTAGATGGAGGGCCTTGATGGCCGCATCAGGACCAAGCATCAAAGCCTCTCTACCATGACAGCACTCTGATGGATGCTGCTGGTGGAGGCCCACAGAAGATGGAGGTTAGGAGACTGGTGATGAGGAGGCACAAGGAGGGAGATAGGGGGAGACAATAGTAAATACTACAAACATTGCACATTAGCAGTAGAAGCAGAGCCACAGCTAATATTAGCATGCGCGATAAAGCTCTCTGTTAGACAGGCCATCTCAGAGACAAAATAAAAGGTGATGTTGGGTGAATTTTTTTAGGTATTCATAAATGTTTATATTCAAAGCATATTGCTGATATACTCAAAGCCTTTAATGCTTGTGATAATTATGCAACTGCACACATTGTTAATATAATGTGTTTATAATATGTTTTTGTTCTAGGCTCTAACATGTGCCACGTGACTCTCCTGAGACTGCAGGAAGTGACCAGTTGAAACATGTCAAGGTATAAAAATGAACTCCTGACAATATGATAATCAATCCAAAATAGTGTGTGAAAGACCAAAGGAACCTGTTTGGATTGTTTAAGAGCCAGGCGACTGGCAGTCTCCAAAAACATCTTGTGTTTAATAGGCTAATGCCTTTCTTGAAAATGTTTTTGTGTTTAGTGTTATGGCGTATGATGGTACTATTCTTAGACAACCATATTTTACTAAAAATATTTCATTTTTTATCATGCTCATGTGCATTACAAAGTTTTTACTATTTGTGTCACATTGAACAAAATCCAGAAGAAGAACCTCTTGACACCTGACACTTGTTGGTGCATCTTGTGTAGATGCTCACAGCTGGGAGAGTCTTTTACACTATGTCCATACTCCGTTTTTCCCACATCAGCACCTTGTAATTTGATTTTAGCCTTGGAAATGAAGGTTTGGGAGGCTGATCTCCCAGTCACCAGAAGTCGGTCCCTTGTGTCTCAGAAGAGTGTGTGGTTATTTGGAGCGTTGTGTGGAGGGGCGACGCTCCTCCTTGGCCTGGTGAAGACTCGCACAGCAGGACAGGTGTTGGGAGCTCCACACAAGGGAGTCTCTCAGGCTGCAGAGGCTGGCCCCACATCCATCTCTGTACCTGGGGAGATGAATGGAAAAGTGCGACCCAAACAGTCCAGCATCAGAGCCATAGCAGCAGTGTGTTGGAACAATGGGGAGCGGCTAGGATTTCCCATATCATTACTAAAAATGAGACACACGTCGCAATTAATTCTGCCCCTAAATGAATGTCTTGGGCTCACAGCGTACCTCTCTGTGGCCATAGAAATAGATTAATAGCAGAGAATAAGGGAATTATTCTGTAGCATGCGCTGATATAAAAATGGGCTTCATTTCGGGCTCATTTCTCGATCAACATTTTTTTTTGTCATCTCGCAAACCCGACTTTTTTCACCCTTTATTGTATAAAATGGTGTGATCTTTCCACTGCCCTTTGTCTTGGAAGAAAAATTAATTCTCATTTGCATTACGACGTCTAAATGTCAGCCACCGATATTTTGTTAGACATTAGTAAAGCTGGCAGCAAGAGGCGCTGGATAATTGCACCCGGGCTAGCACAGGGATTTACATAATTTCAGATAGCAATTAAAGAATCCTTGGGAATTTTCTTGCTGGCCTCTCTCTCCAGCTCACTCCAGCACTCAGTACAAAAGGCGCATTCGTTTACATTAAGCGCCGTGCTCCTCGCTGTTCATTTGCATGAAATTAAAGGTTTTCATGATCTCGAACAGCGGGGTAACATTTAAAATGCTGTTTTAAAGCCCTCACCTTGGAATAATGAAACGCTTCTATTTTTTTAGAGGAGGCAGTGGGAGTTCATTGACTGCCTGTCCACAGCAAAACTTTCTAATCTTCTGTTCACACAGACTTTAGAGCACTAAAATGCCTTCCATTTATTAAAATTCAACTACTTTTAAGACTTGTCAAGGCTGACTCATCTTAGTGTGTCCGCCATCTTGGACCAATTCTTTTGCAGTCAGGTTTGAGGTTGAGAAACCAGTCTGTCTTTGTAACTGTGTTGCAGGATACGTATATGACTTAGCTGTGAAAAACACTTGCAGTACACCTGAACTCTATATCAATCACTCATTTCACTTTCACTTGTTTAAACTCTTTATTTAACTCTCTTGATTTACTTTTTTCACTGTCTTCATTTTTGTACATGTCTTTTGCGCTCAGATACAGTACAGCCTTGTGTACAGTGGATAATTGGTTCCCTGTGGGTCCCAGTGTTCTCTGCCTTCTTTATTAGAATGTGCATTAACGCACTTTAGCTCTGATAACATGTGCCAGTGTGAAGGCAAATTCAAAAACAACATCTGCAGACAACCATTGTTCTAGAACTTTTTTTGGTGCTGTCTGGATGACATAATGGTCACAGTAAAGATTATGCAGATTAGTTTAGCATGTTCATGGGCCAGAAGTGTGAGGCCACTCTTGTATTCTGCTCTATTTAAAGCAAGACTGCGCAACCTTTCGCCGGTTAGCAGTCAGCATTCTCAGCTTGTATTGAGTTGTATTTGTATGTCGTCTGGCCAATCGTGTTTATGGTTGATCAGTGTTTGTGACTTTCTCTCACCTAAGTTATGTGAGAATTGATTAGATTTTGTTGAGACTATGGCGGCAGTGTTCATTGAATAATTGTATCCCATGCATTTTGTGGAGTAGACTGTAATGTCAGTTATTACCTTTATATGATATTTAAGCTGTCCTTTTTGATCAGTATCAGGGTACTTGACATGACACCCATTTTTTATCACATTAAATTACTTTCTAAATAACATTTTTCTTCCACCAAAAGAAGAAAGAAGTTGCATTTCATTTCTTTGCATTTTAACAAAGAAAACACTAAAATGCCCTGCAGTGTGACTGTGACACTTCAAAAACTGAGTCTCTTGTGTCAGAGCTAGTTCATAAAGGTGTTGGCATAAAGAGAAGCATGTATACATTAATTAATCAAATAAAACCTTTATATAAGCAGTTTCATGCTGTAATCCAAAGGGTGTCCTGCAGTGTGACAGGAAAAATCACACATTTAAAAAGACAGTTACACAAAAACAGAAGGAACTCATCTGACGTATACACAGCAGGACGAGCTGTGGGGGTAAGGGATTTAAGCTACAGGTCAAAAGAAATAATTGTCATTTTCTGAATTTCATGAGAAAAATACCATTCTAATTGTTAAAACGATGGGACAGTTACATAATTATTAAACTAGCGCTATAGACATGTTAAGTAATTTATATGAATTTTTTGACACAGCAGATTTGTAGTGAAAAGTCGCACTGCAGGGCATGTTAAAATCAGATTAAAAGAGTTGCACAAAAAACGTTGTGGTCTTTGTGAAAAGGCTTCTTTACAGTTGATATAAATACCATAAATACCTCTATATGTATATGCCAATAGAATGAGCAACAAAGAATGATTTTGTTATGCTAATATAATCCAGCTTGTTTATAGAATATGGGAGAGAATTTTAGACGATGGGGTGGGGGGTCGGGGGCAACGTAGTTTCCTTTATTAATAAAACACAGTGTTTTTTTTAAACCTCAGGACAATATGTAAAACTCTTATAATCTTATAATCTTTGTTTTTGACAATAAGCTTGAAATCCCACGGCTCATCAGGACAATACCCTTCACACTTCCTCCTTGATTCCTCCTCTGCTCTTAAAGACATCACAGAACATTTTCACTCCCGTCGTCCAGCCGCCCCGAAATAAATGGTGACAGTAACTCAATATGAAGTGAAATAGCTGAGAAAGCCTTGAGTTCACTTGCGCTGACAGTGCTGTTTAATTCCGTCTCGTGCCAGCCTGACATTTCTGCTGCCACTAAATATTAAACATGTGTACCCCTTTCATTTGCATCTGGTAATGAGGTGGAGAGACGCTGCCCGGCTTGGTCAAGTAGCTCTGCGGTAGGCTAGGCTAGCTCTGCTATACTCTGCACTTATGTGTGTAGAAATGAATGAGGGATCCATATTTGTGCAGTTGGTGAATGGGTACAGAACATTATGAAATTGATTGTTTATTGTTTGCGCTGTCACTGATTGGCCTGAGAATACTGATTTGAATGCACAGATCAGTATGAAGAAACCAGCTTTTAGTGATTGGAAAAAAACAAATGTGTTTTAAATTTCTAGATTGGATATGTCATTCATTGTCAATGTTTATGTGTAAGTGTAATTTACCATAAACATTGACCATGAATGGCTGTCGTTTTGAAAATGTGCAAAATTTGAATAGTGAGTATAAGTTGTAAACTGCCAAATAAGGATAAAAGTGACGTTTCTGCACTTTTGTGGGTAATTTTACATTTACATCATTTTATATTTGTCTGGTGCTTAAAGGAGACATATCCTTTTTGGGGTATTTAGTATTAAACTATAACTTCTATAGATCCTTTTTTTACATTTTGTTCATTGTAAATCATAGTATTGATCCACACCAACAACAACTTAATACTGAAATATTGATCTTTATAGTGGCATTTCACAGTTTTTACAGGGCATTATTGAACCCTATGCATGACCTGGAGTGTGAAGCTTTTTAAAATTATTGCATGTAAGACATAGACTGTATATATAAATGGACATGGTTAACTTGCTAGCCGCGGTGTTCCAAACAGGAAGTGATCATGGGCGCACTTCTGATTCACTTCACATTGAAAAATTGTTGCTCCCTGTGACTGCTGCAGTGAGCCTCGTCTTTTTGGTCTTAAAATGTTCGTATTAACCCGCTCTACATGATCCTGGTTTTTATTTCACTATCGTGTCCATAAATCAAGATATGAACATTAATAACAGATGAACCAGGCGCCTTCTTTCCCCAAGTTGTGTGCTAAACCAGAAGTATGGGTGGGAAGGGGCGTTACCTTCAACAGCCTCGCTCTGGATTGGCTCTTTGGTTGCGATGATGCTCGCGGTCGGAATCCCAAATATGGAACTCTGCTCCAAATTCGCCCCTATAACCGCTAGCCTCGACGAGCTTCATTTGGCTGGAGTCAAACGCTATGGATGATGTCACATTCCCTTAGTCCACTTCTTTATACAGTCTGTGATGTAAGTACAGAGCTGTGGGTGGGGATGGGGGTAGGTGAAAACAGGAATGTTCTAAGCACTCAAGCCTCGAATTCAGGACATTACTCAAACATTTATGAATCAATCAAAATACAACATTGACAACACATGGTCCAAAGCTCATAAAAGTCCATTTTACATGCCCCCTTTAAACCTCAACTCATATATTTAAAGACATGTTGTGGCACATTTCTGTTAGATTGACATAATATTGTCTGAATGCCATATCAAGAATTTTTGTCAATATGGCCCACCCTTCCTCAGAAGCATATAATTAGAGTAAAGTAAATAAATAAATAGCATATGGGTGCGCAGTGTTGTTGCATATATACATGGGGATAAACCAGCAGAAACATTTGGAGCAAAAGGCAGATTGTATGCGATTATGGACTCAGCAGACAGACAGTGGGGGATGGGCCCTGTGAAGGATAGATCACCCTTGGATGTGAATCTCCAGTCGGAAAATGACCCCAGCTCTGGAAGCGGTGTCTTTGGCTCGCTCTGACATTTCTCACTGAATCTTTTAAGATGCATCCCCTCACTGCAAAATGCATTAAGAGGGAGAAGAGAAACACAGCCCACGAGAGGCACAAGAGGAGAGGGTTAAATGTGGTCGCTCTAAATGTCATCACATCTTCATAATGCAATATATATTCATGATGTGGCAGTCCAGGAGGCCGGGCGTCATAGCTGAGGTCTGTAATTCAAATGTTTTACCCCAATTCTCATTCGGCCGACACAATTCTGAGCAGACGCTAGAGACCGAGATGTGCAGCTGTTTTTCATCTGGCTACATCAGAAACGGTGAGGTGGAGGGTGAAGAAGATTTGGCGTTTACTTGCATTAAGATGGACATGTACTTGTCGGTAATGGTATGGATGTTTGGAGATCTGAGACTTCTCCATTGAGCAAGGCTTTCAGAATTTATATACAGACCAATGTAATTAGCCACCCTATGAAAACTGACTGAATAGATGCCATTCATTATTGATTGACTGACAATGTAACATATATAAATTAGTTATATTTCGTATAAATGCTTTCTTGGAACTCATACAAACACTAGTATTTATTGAGGATAACATTAACTATTCAATGTCTTATTCCATATTTTTATTTTTGTAATGTCTGTCTAGAATTACACTGGAAAAATACCATCAAGTTCATATTGCTAGAAAATATTTGAGTAAATCTTGACTAGAGTGAAAAAAAATACTAATTTCGGACACTTGTTAACTTAATATCTTATTATTACAGTATAACCTTTTTGCAAGTGAAAATTCCGCAAAAGCATTTTAAAAACCTCATAGCTCAATAGCATTAATTTCCCTTTCCCTTTTGTCTCCACTTTTGACTGTAGATCCTGTTCTTCAGAGGAGCCGTGTCTGTGA
Organism: Periophthalmodon schlosseri; assembly: GCA_000787095.1. Classification (NCBI taxonomy): domain Eukaryota; kingdom Metazoa; phylum Chordata; class Actinopteri; order Gobiiformes; family Gobiidae; genus Periophthalmodon; species Periophthalmodon schlosseri. The sequence continues at coordinate 48,216 of KN475205.1, forward strand.
TGTTCTCAAATGAAAGAACGCTATTCTTTTTCCTCTGTCAAACTCCTATGACAGTGTATCACCGTAACAACTTTGAAAAGCAACCAATACTCGTCTGAAAAAATACTCAATTTACATGTGTGACTTTTGAGAGGCAGACTTTTTTCTTTTATTTTTCACACAAAGGAGATGTTACTGGTGTCATTTCATTCTTCAGGTATCTCGGCAACAGTTCAAGTTTGGAGGCACCCTGTCTCCCTATGTGCTTGTATTGCTTTCATAATATGTATCAGATATGCCACAGGAAATCAAACTGAGATCAAACCCCGCGCTGAAACAGGGGAACATCAAAGAGCTTACAGTAGAAAGATGGCTGCTTGAAGTTGGAGAAGTCAGTATTTCTTGTTAATTCTTGTGTAAAAAGCTGTTTAGCGCATACAGTGAAGAGATTGTGTCCAGTCTAGTGGGAGTGTATGTCCTGGGGTTTAGTGTTGTGAGCTTGTCATGTCCACGTCAGCGGCACTTATCGCCTTGTGTGGGAGCGCCCAGACGTTTCCCAGGCATTTAGCTGCCTGTTTGTCTTCTCTTGATTTCCCCTCCAAATCTGTCACATATAGTCTTCACCTGACACCTCACACGCGCCGTTACTGGCTCAAACACTGTCAAAACACACAAGCTGAATAAAAGCATGGCAGCAAAGAGCATGGTACACACCAGTGCAAATGATGGCCTGAGGAGAAGTAGTTGTTTCAGATTGAACTGAGATGTAATCTGTTTACCTTACCTCCAACTATGGGCTTTAGACAGGACCTGGTAGAACGTTGCCTTGAATACATGCTAATGACAGTTTCTTAACACTGCTCTTTTGTCCCAAATGTGAATCAACAAGGAAGGACATACAGGCCACACTCATATTACATACAGTTTTCTTTAGCACCATAAAAATCATAACATTGACGAGTAAGGTGGACAGCAATAGTACTAATGATGGTTTATGGTAACAAAGGTTTGAAACCACTTACTACTTCTGGATAAGCAAGCAATACTTTGAAAAGACGGTTTGTGGTTTAAGTTTCATTTTGCAAAAATAATTGCGTTTACTCACATTTTGTCATACACTCATGCCAACCATGGTGTTTATTTAGATTTTTTTTGGCAAGAAATAAGATATAAGAATAAGACAGTAATAAGTAATAATAAAATGTGTGTATAATTTGTTTTGGGCTGTTTTAGGCTCAATATGACCCAGAGTTATACTGTATATAGGTTATAAGTAAACTGTATGAGCACAATGGTGTGTGTGCTATTCTTTATCAACATGCTGTGAGCCAAGCAAGAAAAGTGAACAGTTTGCGTTCACACGTTTGCTTTTACAGTTCCTAACATGATCAAGTGCTGCTTTATTCTGTTCACACATTACGTCAATAACCCTGAGTTCTCACATCACTTCCACTTTCTCTGTCCTTCTCGAGCGCTGGCGACAAAACAATGCACTTAACATTGAAGGCCTGGCATAGAATCCTGTACTTTGTCTTTGGCACATTTTTCTATCCTGTGCCTG
>KN475205.1:49825-67248 GCA_000787095.1 Periophthalmodon schlosseri
GCTCTTGGTTTTAATACATTATTGATCCTAAAGGTTGAACTATGGGCCTTTGCATTACCGAGATCCACAAAGCCCATCATGCCATGACACTCATGTACTTGTGAAAAATTATACCAATTATAATATCAACCAACAAATAGCTCAAAAGGCAATCAATTGTCAAATTGGAAAGCATTTTGTCCCACAATGCTATCGGCTTTGTGGTTACGCAGAAGGAGGGGGCGTGGGATGTTTTATAGCCTGCAAATACTTATTTCTGTACTGCTTATTACTATTCTCATGTTCATGTTTAAAGCAGGTCATACATGAGGCCGGGTGCACCATGTGTTTCAGTAAGACAACAGTGTTTAGCATTGATTAGCTTACACTGTCATGTGCACTTAAAAGCCTGCACTAAAGCAGTGAGTTATGATTAGTATACTCCAGCAGTGCATTACCATGGGATATATTCATTTTAATTCTGTAAATGCCACAAAGAAAAGGGGGCAGGGGAGGGAGTGCTACAGGGTCAAGTGCGAGAAATGACAGAAGCTGCCTGGCTGTGTTTCCATATCACAATGTCCCATCATGCAGTGCCCTCATGCAGGCACCTTTAACTCAAAGCTCATAAATGCTCCTCTCAAACCTCTGGGGACTACAGGCATTTACTCTGCTTTTGTAGGAGAACGCAAAAAAAACGTTATAATCTGCTCCCAGTAAGAGCAACACTACGGGTGCTGGAAGAAACTACAATTAAGGTCACCTTTATTGGTTCCAATCTAAATCATTGGGGTGACATCGAAATGACATTTTAATGAAATTTTTCGACAGGTTATTTTGAATTGTTTCCTAAAAGATGCTGTAGGTTGAGCGGTAGAGAATTGCATGTGTCTTTGGGGGGGGCGACTGGTGGCTTGACGGGCGAACCAAATCTGAGGCAAATAAATGAAGTGTAGATGGTAATACAGAGTGTTATAGCAGAGAGTGACAAGCCCGTTCCTCCCATGAAGCAGCTGAGCTGGCATTAAACAGACAAGACATCCGTTCAGTCAGTTATCAGGCAGGAATAATGAAGGAACAGGCCAGCGGACCAGGACCAGTCACCCAAGTCAGCCAAGTGGAGAATTTAATTTCAGGCAGGTTTCTCTGCACCCGAGCATTTCCCCATCGGGCGTCCACTGAGCCTGGTGGACAACTCTGTGCACTTAACTCCGACTGTGTCTCGTACTGACAGAGATGCATGAGGATGGCTTTGGAGAGGAGCAGAGAGAGCCAGCCCAAAGTTCAGGTAGTGCTCTGAAACCACTGAGTGTGTAGTGACACCAGTGTATAAAAGCATAATAACTGAACTCAATTAAAGCAGTCCATGTCAAGACCAATGGGTCTTTTACAAAGTCACACCAAAACCATCATAGCAAAGTTGCTGTAGAAGTCATTGAAGCAAATCATCTGCTCTCAAGCCTGTGGGGATTCTGACGCAACCCACTTAAGTCAGTACATTGTGTGTTTGTGGCCCTCCGTGGCTGAATTTACACACTTTTCCAAGTGTATAATCCTGTTCTGTTGAAGCTGGCCAAACTACAATCAAATATTGGTAACATTCAAGTTTATGATGTATTACAACTGGATGCATTATATCTATACTGATAGTTCTAAAATCTACATTTACTGTCTTTGTCAAAATGAATGAATGAAAAATGAAAAAGGCTAATATTTGGGTGTACCCTGCCTAAGGCCTAGTACTGATGGCCACCCACCACTAACAAGAATTTGGGATTTGAATGTGATATTGGCAGCTAAAAGATCTGATTTTAGTGAAGAAAATGGATGACAGTGTGTGTACTGACGGTAGCTCCCGTCCTGTTTGATCATCTGGGCTCCTATCTGTGTGATGTCAGGTTAAATGTAATCTCAGCCAACACTGAGTCTTTGATAAACGCTCCTCTAATCTGGGATCATGCTTGGCTTTGGAAAGACTGTGGATAACATTATCGCCTCTTTCATACAGCCAATATTTCATCACATTGTGAGGATAAGGAAACTGCTCTGGCAAATATTGATCCTATCACAGACAAAATACCACCGGATTAAGGAAGCCGCTCTGATTTGTACTATTAGGAGTTATTAGACTTGTAAAAAGAAAGAGACAGGAAGCCTTCTGTGCTGTGAATGTGTTAAAATACTTTGAAGCCAAATGGAAAACACAGCCAAGTGTTTGTGACTTTCTGTAACATAGTATATGTGAAACCTAAATGTTTTACAGTAGAAGTGGTGCTAGTGCAGGTGCAAGGCTGATTTCACACCAACACTGACCACTCAGTTGGAAGCAAACACAGCGCTGGCGGCGGCGAGGACCTGCCCAGAGTTCAGCTCCTTTAAGCGGAAAGAATTGCTGAGGTGCACGCTCCATTAAAAGCCAGTATTTAATACAATAATCATTCAATTAAGAAGCCCTTGTAGCAGCTGCCACCAATGATTTGGTTCAGCTTATTTGTGATATGAGGATAGACTGTGAGATCAACAGCTTTATATTTAAGAATTATAGCCTATTTAGGGAATGCAAGCCAGTGTAGTGTTTGTGCTGATCCCAAGCGTGGACAAAAGGGAGGCGCTTGAATTAAGGTGTCCTGGGCCAGTTCTATACAGCTTTGGAAGGGAAAAGACAATAACAGAAAAGAGATGTAGCTTTTGCCATTCTAAAGTATCAACTCAAGTATCAAAAAAGTGATGCTATACCTAAATATGTCCATTAGTGTCTGTATGCAGTATTACCAAATACTGCACATACATGTAACTGAATAGATTTCTACTTGATACATGCTTTGAGAATATCTCCGCCTGATGCAGAGCTTTGTATGTGTTTACAGAGGCAACTGTCGCAAAGCACATGAATAATTTACAGTACGAAGATAAATACAAAAAGAATAAGTTCGATAAACAATAGAATGTTACAGTGACTAACCAAATGGCCTTCCAAACCTGATGCGTTGGACATGATTGGGTTTGCATGCAGGGCCCATTCCTCATTACAGAAAGAAGCCTTTGTATTTTTATCTTGTCCGACGCCTTTTGAGCAAAGGAGCACATTAAGTCGACTCTTTGTTTTATTGTGTTCAGCAAATTAATAAATGGGGAGCACAGTGGGAAAAAATAGATATGAAAATGTGTACTTTGCATTATTGAAAAGCCCATCCACTAAAGGTTACTACCAGCAGCTATTGTGGTACAATCTGTGAAATGTAATTAGGGAGTGTGAGAGAGAGGAGAGCAGATAAAGCTGCCTCTGCCATTATGGACTCCTTCATAACATTTGGCTTCTTCTTCCCCTGAAACTTATTCTCTCTGAACTAATTTTGCATGACTTATTGCATTTCTGCTCCAGCTATCGCGTGAATTAAACCCACCTTTTCAATGCGACACGTTTGCAGATTACATTTCGGACATGCATAAATTCTATATATTTTGATTTATTAATTCAAAACCACACCAATGTCCCAGCATTATCTACAATTGTTATATTGCTGGTGTGCACAGTTCACAGATGCATACGTAAGGGAATCGCAGGGATTTGGGAGCAGACAATAATCTAACATGCTTGAAGCACTATGTGGAATATTATTACCATGGTTACTCAAGTGCAGCTGAATTAGCATAAAAAAACAATAGTAAAACATAGTGAAGCATAATGCATCAGTGTGTAGTCTTTGGTTGGTCCCAAGCCTGTGTGAATGAACAGTAAGTACACCATTTTGTCAAATACTGTTCTAATTAATGTTTTGATTAAGCCATATGAGATCATAAACACTTCACATATATTTGCCTCTGTGTGAAATCTCCATAATAATGTATAATCATGTTTACTGTATGAAGGCTTACATGATGGTTTAATTGTTTAATGACCCAATGTGTCTTTTGTCCTATGCCCCTTGTCCCAGAGATAGGCCGGCCTCTCTGCTAATGGTGCCTCTCCAATGGAAGAAGTGATAATAGAAGGCAGCCAGGCCAAAAGTTGAACAAAAAGGAGAAATGATTAAGGAACCTTATTAAAAGCAACCTTGTAGATTCAGCAGCGTGATGGAGAGCACATTATGAGGCCTGATCCTTTCCAAATGACACCACGCTTTCCCGAACACGCCGAAAAACCTGATTAGGGTGACAAGCACTGAGTGATACTGCAAACCTGTTAATAACATGAAAATTAGAAGGGGCTCATGCAAAGAAAGGAGATTAATTTAGCTGGAGTCCATCTTGCGCAAATTGCGAAGTTGTGAATATGTTTTCAGATAATGAGCCTTCCTACTTGTCAGCTCACTTGTCATTTTCTGTAATTAATGTTAAGGAAGACTCCTTCCTGATGGTTGGTATTACTCATGTAGCAGGAACATTTCTCCCCAGAAATAATTTACATTTATTATCATCAGTCTGTTTGTGTGGTTTATTTCACACCGCTCTAATTTATTGCAGCACGCTTTCGCTCGCCTTGATTAGTCACTCGTCACACTCCAGTGTGATTTTTTTTTTTCTTTGTAGGTTTGGGCTGTGGCAACTGAACCTGTTTTTGGCACTGTATGAGTGCCTCTGCTTTTGTTTATGCAGTATGGAGCATGTAAAAGCATATTCTTATATAAGCATCATTTTATACTGTTCATATACTTACTTATACTATTTTCCACAAATAAAAAATATAGCAGTGTATAACAGGGCAGGCCACTCAAATTCAGAATAAGTCTCATGCTTAGTTCCACTGAGCCATGGCTAATGATAAAAAAGTGAGAGAAATCCATATTTTCATTCCAAACCTGAAAATAGAGAATCCCTCCTGGATCTAAGCACTGATCCTGATCCTCTCTAATATCTTGTAATCATTTTGCTCCTATCTGTTGGAGGCAGCACAGACAAAGATCCACACCTCGCCCATGTGCCTGTGGTGTGACCATAATTCACACAAATCTTCATTTAAAACACATATTCAAATCAGCCCTTCTTTAGGCGCTAAGCTTTGCTTTTCTTTGCGCCGGTAAATTTATAAGAGCACTTCCTAAATGTATTATTCATTGGAGCATGTAAATAATGCATGCCTGGTTCCACAGTAGATTAACCCTTTACCTTACTGAGGATACCAGAGTCATTGTTTTGAAAGGCAATTATGTCATTTAATTAATGTTGTAATTAATACAGTAATTAGCTTAAACACCCTGGAACCGGGTGCCACTATAAGCTGTCTTAATTAAATAGATGGAATGGTTTCATATCTTTTTGCACTGTCATGTTGCTGGCTCTTATTAGCAGCTTTTAAGACAACACAGAGTTCACTGTGCACTGTAAAAATAAACAACACTGAAACTCCATGTTATTAAATGGTCAAATAATACTGTTTCAAATTCATACTAAACTGGGTTTTTACCATAAGCAAATGACACTGTAAAAAAGGGTCTGAACACATATTTTCATAGTAATTCCAATGGTAATTAGGGAAATGGTTCTGTATAAAATTGGACATATTGTTACATTCAAAACATCCCATATCTATCATCACATATGTTATTTTATAGTAGGATCCTCAATCGTTTTACAGTGCTTTAAAAACACACAATGCCTGCTCTTATTAAGAAATCCTTTTGCTTTTGTCCAATAAATTTAAACTATCACTGTAAATTCTCTGTTGTAACCCACCCAGTCACAAGATCCATCACAAAGGGAGCCATTGTCGACTAAAATTATGAAACAAAATAAATCGAATTCCCTGAGCGCCTTTCAAACTATACGTAAAGGTAGGGAACTGGAGATGTGTGTGTTTTATTGCCACTGCGGTACAACTGTGGAGCAGAGGCAGACAGCTAATCCACTGCCACGTAGTTTTCACCCTGACAGTGATAGAAAGTGTTTTCCCCAAAGTAGAAAAATAGTTGAGCGAGGATGAAATAGCAAAGAGGTTACAGTGAATACCGAAAGATTTTTGCAGTGCGCGGGAGTCCGCCGCGTGTAAGGATTGGCTTTAAATTCCTAGTCTGAGAGCATCCGGACTGGCTCATCTATTGTGCATGTGTGTCAGGAGCAGTTTGGAAGCTACACGAGGAAGCAGGAATAAGGAAGTCCCCGCGTTTCAAATTAATTCTGCTTAGTGTGTCAGAGAGTGGCAGCTCAAAATCCAACAAGGGATATAGGGAGCTGCTCGTGTCTATAGGTGTGCACTCCTTATCTATTGCAAATGTAATGTAAATGGATTTGTCTTTATAGATACTAGAAATCTTTTCTAAATTAAAATGATAACAATTTCACATTATGCTTTGTTACTAATTCAAAATATGTATTTTAAAGTGCTTTTCTAGTTCAGGTTTAAATAGTTTATCAAGATTTTTGTTGTTGTTGTTACAATAGTGCCTCAAAATTCATAGTATGTTTTATTTAATTATTATTTAAACTTTTTTTTGTACATTTTACTCCTAGTTTAATCTATACTGAAGTTTGATTTTCCTCTGCATTAGTCACAAGATCTAGACTTGAATGTTTAAAGCAAGCCCATTGTATGTTTTGTATTTTCAACTTAGAATGAAAAAAGAAAGTGAATAAATAACTGTAAACATGCTAAATGAATTTGCTGTGTGCGTATGTATCATATGTGCATCAGTGGCAGGCTTTTCTATTTAGTTGCCTGCGATTTTATCAATGTCATTAGACCATTCATTGAACTAAGTGAGGAATCCATCAAAACGTGACAGGACGCCACAGACTAATGGCTGTTAGGCTGTAATATTCTTTTAATACGATTTTTATTTGCCCTAATTTCATCTTCTCCCAAATCAGTGCAGAGCTGGAGAGCACCTGAACAAAAGGCAGGAAATAAACTGTGCTTTGGGGGACATGTGTTACAGGAGCCCAGCCCCATTGTCTCTTTCAAACATAGGACTGTATTTAAATAAGCTACCTCAGGCTCAGATAGCTCATACTGCAATAATTTTACGTTTTTATTGACAAAACAATTACAAGTAGACATGTATACCTGCATTTCAATTATTATTTATTGAAGAACATTACAAAAAAATAAATAAATAAAACTTGGGGCATACAGGTGATACATAAAGAAGTAGTCTTTTGAATGTTGTGAATGTTTTGAATGAATTTTAAATGTAATCTAAAATCTGAAGCTATTAAACCCTATTTTGACTCTCACTGTACTCATTTGGTCTGTTCTGGATGAATATAGATAGTTCTGGCTATAACTGGGCGATATGCCAAAAAGATAATCATGTTTTTTTTTTTTCCTTCCCGTTGATCAATCACATTTTTTTATTTTATTTTTGCAGACTTTTTATAATTGCTATTTAAAACAAAAAAAGGCAAATTTCTTTCTCCAAAGTCTGAAGTCTGTTGACAGAGGATTGGCTGTAGACCTCTTGATTAAAAAGGCCCCGCTGACAAATAAACGTAACTTAATCTCAATTTTAATTAAAATTCGACTACTAATTACACAGCCCTAGTTTTGTCAAAATAACTGTTACAATTAATAATGAGCGTATAACTGTATTTTAAACTATATATTTGCATTTGTATATTTAACTGTGTGCACCTGTGTACTCATAAACCCAATACATCTCCATTGACCCACACTTTTTTCAAATGGTGGCTACAAATTAGGACAAGTGCATTAGTTCTATGGGGGTAGAAACAGGACTGCCATTAGTTTTTGAGCCTCCTCTTCTCTCCCTCCTTTATATCTCCATAGCCCTGTGCATGCGGTGCCCTCTTCATCATCACATGCACACTCGAAAATTAAAAATAGCTCAGTGGCTTTCATTTTTGTGCTGACACCAACCTAATTTTACACCTCCTTTCTGCTCTTTCTTCCCCCTTGCTCCCCTACACTCCATATCACTCGGAAACAATCAAGCCCAGCCTTGAAATTGCCCGAAACATAACAAAACAAATGAAATGGAAATTAATTTTTGCAACAGGATTACTTACCCATGTGACTATTATCTTCCCTGCTGTTTATCTGAGGCAAGAGGATGCCAGATAATTTTACAATGAATGGCAGCGGATGGAGAACCCCAGTGTAATCAGAGCTTGACACATCTTGAAGAAATAGCCCTTCATATTGCTTTACCCTGAGCCTCAATAATCTTGACCCTGGGTATTAATGGATGAGTTAATGGCCTGCAGAAATCCTTTAATTTATGCCACAGTGAATTAAGAAGAAGTAATGGATTCTGCTTTTCAAAATGTCCAGACAAGGCATTTCCGTTCAGCCTATCTGAGAAATCAAATTATCATATTATGTCTTTGAACGCCTCTTCAGAAACCATATTTCACAATATCTGATAGGAATAGTTTTGACATTCATTACATGACTCTGGCATTATTGTGGCGTGCTAGGACATGCTAAACGACAAAAGGCGCGTAATGATTTTTCGGACGCTCGATGAAGAGAATGAAGGTGGGAAAATAGATGAGAAATGACAAATCCGACTTGGAGTGTCCCTAATGTAAATACAAATGTAATTATGGCAGTGTAAATGGGTTTGACTCTCTGAAGTGGGGCCGCAGCCTTTGCCCTTTTCTTCTTAATAAATTCAAAAAGACTTTGACACTCATCGATTTTAGACTTCCCCTACACGCATTTCAACTCCTCAGTAGTTTTGCATATTCTTTTGTTGCTTTAAACAATATTATTTATTGTCTTTATTTTAAGATATCCACAAGTGGGCTATACCAAAACAAGTGGTAAAAAGTATTGTATGTTCAAATATACATAGTTTTTATGTTAGCTGGTCTGTCATCAGCTTCTCCATGGAGATGTTATTGCTTCGCCTGGAATGTTCCACAGTATGGCATTGAAATTATTTATCTTGCATTTATTCAATTGCAGGTGTATCTCCACAGATCCGACCGGTAACTTGGGTTTGTGGTGTCACCTTCTTGTCTCTATAGAGACGAGTTCGGTACTGTCATAGTGATAAAATTGGCCCCTCTAAACTCTCTACATGCTTTAACTGTCCAGAATCTATTGCCTTGAGGACACAATGGCATTCTTCCATGTAGCCGTGGTTACAGCCCTTTATGCATTTTTATTGGATGATGTCATGTCACTGCGAGGGAGAACTTTGATATGAGCCGTAACACTGTCGGAGCATCGCCCGGCCGTGGTGAAGTCATTTTTACGCTCATGCACAGACACTTATTTCCCGACATGTGACCCTTAAAGGTTGTCCAACATGTGGTAAGCGAACCCCTGAACAATATGACCCCACTCAAAGTCTCCTGTCAAACAGCAACACCGCACTGGCAGTTATTTGGACTTTGTTTGTAATCTTTTCGGGCGCTTTGTCAGGCAAGCACGCCGGTATTAGTGGGAGTGCACGCGAGCCCCCGAGTGGTGTCACGCACAATTAATGTCCCCAGGTAGCAACTCCATTAGTCTTATGAACTCCAGTCGCAGTGGGGAATGCTAATGGTGGAGGTGCCGTGGGGCATTAGCAAGGAGAGCAGCCTTAGCTTCCACTTTAGCCCTCCATTTGACCAGTGTGCACCTCCATCTCACTTTACAACAAGCTACACCCGCTCCAACAGCCCGGGTGTGTTAGCAGGACATAGTGTCACAATCCAGAGAGGCCAGTGCCAACCTCTGGCTGGGCTCTTTCACACAGCTGTGTACTTGTTCATTACCCTCCTCTGTTCACAAACATTTAAAATGTGTTGGCGTCAAAGGTGTATTGTATTTTAATTTGATGGTGAGTTCAGTTAATATACCGTATTTTCCGGACTATAAGTCGCACTTTTTTCATAGTTTGGCCGGGGGTGCAACTTATACTCAGATGCGATTTATATGTGAAATATATGTTTTTTTCTTCATTATTATGCATTTTTTTGGCTGGCGCAATTTATAATCCGGTGCGATTTATACTCCGGAAAATACGGTATTCCAAAATTCTATATTATTATTATACTTGCAGTACTAGGCTTGTCACGATCATTACTATATAGACTTAAATGATAGAGACGGTGTACTGTTTCCTGTTTTGTTTGTTCCTGTTTTTTTTTTTTTTTTGTACTGGGCCTATTAAGACAACATTTGAGTTGTAGATATTGTTGTAGATAAATTTGAATCTATGTCACATTATCGATACTACAACTAACTACAAAAGTGTTTCATTGTGGTATTTATTTATTGCTGACCATGTTTTTTTACAATATGGTTCAGAAACAGGTTTACTGGGATTATCCTGTTTTAGGGTTATTGTGTCAAGGGCATAATGTAGTTTCAATATTTTCATTACTTGTGATATTTTATTTTCTGTAGTAAATATTGTTGCATTCATACAGTACATTGTTTTGTCATATCAAATCATAGGTAAAGCTTATGCTTTCAATATGATCAATTCAACTGATTTTTATAGTTTTTTATATATTCATTGTCTTGTCTAGTTGTGGTAGAAACTATATAGCAAATAGAAGCTGTTTGCTGATTGCACAAGGTCAGGAGCACTACCTGTTAGCTCAGTGAACCCTGCGCATGCCTGTGTTTGTGTGTGAAAACAGTGTGATGTGGTTAATCATTGTCAGCTCTCATAAATGTTCCCTTCCATCTCCGCAGCCTCAAATCTCACTTGGTCACATGACCTCCTCCGCTGCACTGGCTGGCTCTGACCTTGCTGGTGCAGAAGCATGCAGCAGTTCATTTGATCCAAGCAGCCTGCAGCTGAGACAGAGCCAGAGGAGAGGCCTGCCTGCTCCCCGCTCCATGCCCGCTCTAGCAGAAATGTATTTAGGAAGCCTGGTAGCTACCTTTACATCACAGCTCAATAGCATTGTGTTGCCTCCAAACCTACATGTCAATTGTGTGTCACGCAGTCCGTCGAGCGAAAAAAGAGGCTGAGGTGCAGCGTGATAAGGAGTGAGCCGGCAGACAGCACAGCAGCAGAGAGGCGAGTGCTGCTGATTTTTATAGAATGAAACATAGCACCAGAAAACTGCCAGTCGGGAATAAAATACGGCACAGATTCCTTCAACTTTATTTGACTGGGTTTTGATTTAGATATTATTAAGACCAAAAGAATTCATACACTGGCCCCAGACAAAAAAATGAAAATAGTTTTTTAAATTTTGAGAAGACTATATGTCTTCTATATGTAACTAAGCCTATACTGAGTCTATATCTGATGTCATGTGAATTTGTTGAAAAATGTAAAGCATAAACTGGGAGGGCTATGCGAAACAAGGGTTCAACATGTGAAAAAAACAACTGAGAAAAGTAAAAAAATCAAAAGTGTTTTTCCCCATTACTGTATACTCCCCATCCTACAGCTTACATGGCAAGAAGTAGTAGTTGTACAGTAGACAGAGATTTCCAGATGATTGAACAACAAACTGTAAAATTAGTCTAATCTTTAAACTGTTCACATTTAACATTGTGTTATCATGCTAACATTAACCTTTACCCTAATTAGTCTGGGTCATTATTTAGTTAATTAGTTTATTTTCTTCATCAACTGGCATAATCATGAAGAAAAAATATATATCAGAGACGTAGGGGTTGAAACACACAGGCCTTACATGTCAGTGAGTGTCAACAGCGAGAAGTCCTTGTGAGCCTATTTACAGTGCTTTATTTCATTATCAATTACAGATTATGAGCGCTCACCACACCGTCTGCTTCCCCGCGCTCCTCTCCATCATGTAGGGCCGTCATCACTCAAACTGGAGCTCACACGGGACAAGCCGCGCACCCCTCTCAGCCCTGGGTACCCCCTCTCTGATGCTGCGTGGATTCAGAGGCTAGTTTATTGTTCCTGGCAGTAATTGTACTTACATTTGACAGTCTTTTGTGGTAATAAAACCCATAGCTAGATTATGGTTAGCCTTGACAACAGTACACCAACTGCGTGATCAGGAATAATATATTTATTTTAGCCAACCCAAGCTTGACCAATAAAGAAATAAAATGAAGTTAAATGAATTAATTAATCGGGCTAAAAACAGGCTAAAAAAAAAAACAGGCTTAAATTTGGGCATGAGTGACACAAGACGGATGAGTAGAATGTCCTTATGACAAAGGAATTAGGAACAGGACGCAACTATACCTCAAACAATACTTAGTCCTGGTAGTAATAACATTTAAAAAATTATTTTAAAAAATTGTAATTTGAGATTTTGGATGTAAATAATGAAGCCTCGAGTACTATATTAACTCTGCACAAATTCAGTGGGGAAGTCCGAGACATCCACAACTTAAGTTCCTATCTCGGAGTTTATGTCCTTTTATAGGAATGAGCCAAGCAAGTGTTCATATTGATTTGCCCATTAAGTATATTAGCAATAAAACAACATCCTGCTGCAAACCAATTGTAAAATCAATAGTAATTGGAACCAAAATATTATGAGTTCTTGGTCTGCAGTCTTATTGTCTCTGTAAGTGACCAGAAAAATCCTGTATGTTTGTGCGAGAAATGTGATAAATATTGATAAGTGTGTCAGAAGAATGTATGGCTGTAATTCTGAGAGCCCAAATGTAAATTGAATAAACTCAGCTCTATGATGGAAAAACAGGAGCAAACTGCAGCGGATCCTTATGAACCTGTACATTAACTCTTATTGATTGGTACAAAATGAGAAATTTTGAGAGAGAGGCTTTCCGTTTCAATTATATTGTGTGCCATTTTATCCCGATCCATGCCACAAACCATCAGGGCCACTCCAGTAACTTCTGTTTAGACTAGTTTTGCTCATTTTGAAACAGTTACCTTTGCAAGTTAGTAATAAACTGATAGACTGAGATTTGGGGATTTTAACATGAATTGATCTGAATTTGTGAGTGTTATGACTTGGTGAAGGCCTGGGCCTTTTAGTGCCAGCCTATTTTTGTTAGGATGTTTCTGCAGTGCGTTTCCTCTGGGCACTCCAGTTTCCCCATCAACCCAAAACACACATTGTAGGTCAAATCCTTCAGCTAAGGTAGTCCTAACCGAGCCTGGCTCAAGATCTGGAGATGGGTCCCCGAGTGCAGCACAGGTTGCCCCAGTGGCACTGAAGGACACTGACATAGCTCCTTTCTGTTTTGTATTCTTTATGCCCATGGAGGTTGTAAAGCATTATATTATTTAGACACATTTATTTATTAACTCACCTCATACCCAAACCTCACCTGGGATATGAAGTTTACAGACAGACTGAATAACTGTACTTTTAATAGACTGCCTACTTAGCTGTGGTGTCTGTCCCTCCTCTGTCCTGTGGTGTGGGATTCCGTGGTGTCTGAAAAACAAAGCATGAGGCGTGTCTTCTATTCTCCACAGAGAGCCCCGGGGCGCAGGACGGAGCTGGCTGCCATCCTGGAGCCTGCGAGTGCTTTATAACAGCATACACAGAGGAGCAGCCTTCCCCTGGCCTGGTCATTAACACGTGGGCAGCAGAGGAGGCAGTGAGGGGCCTTTGCAGTGTCCTGCTATAGAAGCTCCACACCTGCGACTTCCACAGCCACACTGCATGAAGGATGACCCGGCCGAGACCAACTCCAGGGATACAGGCGAGCAGACCCTGCCTCTCCTGTCTTGTTTGTTTGATAATTCAACAGTTTCTGACATGAGGCTGCAGCTCAGGAGCACAAAAACACACAGATGCTCGGCTGGCTCGGACCTTTAGGTTTATTGTGTACCGTCATATAAGAAAGACTCGGAAAGCTATCAAAAAATTTAAAAAAATATCTATAGGTTTTTTTGCATATGATGTCAACACACATGCTATGTTTTTTATCAGCAGTTTTAAAAATGAAGTGTTCTCAAACAGTAGTACGCAAGCTTCTGAGGTCTTCTGCAGCACCTTAAAACAGAGAACAGTTACTTTGACCAGGGGGAGAGAATAAAAAGTTAGAGGACATCCGAAGTACTGCAGGGAGGACATTTAGAATCTGCTTGATAAGAGAATAAACCCACAACCTCCTTCCTGGGGGACAAGAATTTTAAACATTTTTATTATCTATCTGTATTTGTAATAACTTTCTTTGGCATTAGCATCTCTTTCAGCATTCATTTTCAGTACTACTTATAGCAGCTAGTTTTTTTTACCTATAGCAACAACAACAGCAACAACATAAGTCCCATAAGTCACAGAATCCAAACCAATCTCAGGGCTGCATCCCGGCATTGTCAGATACTTCTCTTTATTCATACAGTTTTAGTTTGTTCAAAGCAGTGCACATTAATGCACAATTCTATACATATTATGTACACCCTGAAGTCAGTTTTACTGTTAAAAACACAGAGTGACATCCCTACAGCGTTAGCTGCTAAATCTATACTGTATCCCTAACTTGCTTTGCTCACTATTGGCTTTGGCTCATAAACAATGAACTGAGTTTCCCGTAATGGCTCCTCTGTACTCCACTTGTGCCTCTCTAATTACTTCACTTTCATCAGCTTCTATGGAGAAAAGAGCCAAATCCATACTTGATAATAATGAAAATTTCATATTGTTTTCTTATACTCCCCCATCTTGGTTTCTGTCTGTCTCTCAAGTCTCCCACTCGTCTTATTGTGTGATATATTTAAATGTTAATAACCATTCATTCCTGACACCCTATCTCACAAGGACCCAAGTTTAACAGGAAATCTATCTAATCTGGAGAATCTCATTACACCATCCCGGCTGCAGTCACGGCTCTGACTATTGTCGATAGATGTGAGGTAGAAGAAAGAAAGGCAGGAAAAATGAATTGGATATTTAATTTAATCATTGTGCGTGAAGCAACATAAAGAAGGTGTAAGGAGTGGTGCGCCTCCCTTCATCTGACTAGATAATGATGAAATGTTTTCTATTGTGGCACACAGCTGACGGCTTTAATCATTTCAGAGCTGTATAAGGGAGAGAAAGGAGACTGCCAGCCTTTAGTTCTTTTGACAAGATCAAGTTCTTTTATAGGCCATTAGCAGATTATCAGCAATTTCAGCAACTGCCTATTCAGCTAGTTTAGTTAGTCCTTTAGTTAAAAATGAATAATGAATGTACAATACCCAGTTACTAAATAGGTCAGTCCCATTATATTTTCAGAAATGGCAAATGGGGAAAATATATTATTTAATTAGTGACATCAATGTACTGTGCAAATAATTTTATGAGATGCAAATTTTATTTTCACTATATTGGCAATATAAAAAATATGCATCATCCCCAGAGCAGTAAAGAGGAAGTCAAAGGAAACAGCGCAGTCTTTAGTGCGTTAAACAGCCTTCTAAATATGAACTTCTTTTATAGCCCATTAGCAGATTATCAGTGCTTTAACCAAACGCCTGCTCAGAACATTAGACTCCGAGAACACCATTCTCCAGTTCTATTATCTCATTCACACTGCACTATTTAATTTCATTTGCATGAATATGCAATGAATTTAATTTTGAGCACTATTTTCATCTGCTCCTGTAATCACAAAAAATGCCAGTGTAATTAGTTTCTAATTACTTGGTGTAATTGTTGTAGTAATCATTTTAATTACCCAAATGCATAGACATTAGATGCTAAAAGGAAAATAATCTGCTTGTGCCTCCAACTGCGTGTGTCTTTGCCTGAGTTTGTGACCAGGTCCTGACAGAAGCAGAGCTGAGGACGATGTATGTTTTACAGCAGATGATGTGCAGCATGTTCTGTATAGAGGGAGGCAGACAGACGGCCAGACTTACATTGTAGCATCTCTGCAATCTGCTCAGTGCAAATTTGCATGCCCCGAAAAGCCATTAAGTTAAAATATACAGTTATTGTACCTTTCTGGGACCGGCGCCATACAAATGCTTATTGCATGTGCTTATAGCTCAGTCTAGCAGATGGTAAATCATGAAATTTTATGAAATTATTGCAGCAGTGAGGTGTTTTGAAAAGGAGCAGCTGTGAGGGAGATGGGACATTATAAACACTCACAGGTGTTCTGTCTTTCCCCACCGCCAGCCACAACATCAAAAATTAAATTATAAACCAACCAGCAAATGTTGTAATCTCCTTCACACATACACTACTTACTGGAGAAATTGCTTAAACTAAGCAAAGAATTTAATTTTAATTTGCATAAAATATTTATTGTGGGAGAAATTTCATAGCAGGACCCAGTTGTCAGCCAAGTTGCCAACATGTACATTGCACTAGCATCTCAGCGGCGTGTATGAAGTTCGATTAGGGAAGGCTCTAATGGGCACTTCACCCGAGCACATATGGGCAAGTGCACCTAATAAGAGGGAGCAGGTCAGTGCCAAACACACAACAAGCTTGTGTTTCTCATTAAGATTTTATTCCTTCCTTAGTATTTAATTAGCCCGTCTAGCAGAGGGACCGGGGAAAGATAGCCTCACGTCGGCCATGTTGCCACCGTCCAAGTCACTTCCATGTAAAGTGGGGCTCGGTGGTCCCAGCTCCACAGTTTGGTGTTATGGGGAGACCTGCTTCTTGGATCAGTCTCATGGCTCTGAAGTGCAGCTCTGGCTCCTCTCACAGGGTCTTATTGCTCAGACCCAGCTGTGGCTGTTTGGCACAGTTCAAGAGGAGCTGAGGCAATGCCAGTAAACTGCTGAAATGATAACAACTTTGAGAAGGAATCAACAGGGCACGCCTAAAGTATCTGTACAATAGGGTCACAAAGCAAAATGTATACCACTCACTCATGAGCCTCATCTAAAATGCATCCCAGTCATATGTTAACATGTACACTATGAAAACCAAATTTATGGCCCACTCCCATTTCCAGAAATGCAAACTCAGAACTTTTTATCAGAAACATCGCAGGTTAAATTTCTCAAATCAGGCATGATTTGGGAAATTTTACACACATTATGGTCCATATGCTGTTAACTAGCCTGTTCTTCACTGTACTGGTTTGCTACTTTAATAGGCCAAAGTAAAAACAACCAGTGATGTTTAATTGAGCTGTGGGGAGGGTAAATATCTTTTGAGCAATGTGTTTCCTAACTTCTTTAAAACATAGTCGTAATGAATGAACTAGATTATTAGTTAAGATCATTAGAAACTCTTCACAAGAGATGCAGTTGTGATGTTACACTCCTTTGTCCTCACAGTTTACTTTTTGTATAACACATTCACTTTTAATATTCTACATCAATATGTAGTGTGTAAAATCCAGGAGTGAACTTGGTGCTTATATTGTAATGATCTGATATTTTGTGTTTAGTTCAGGACTGACATCTTTTGAAGTCTGTCAATGTGTCGTTATTAATGTAACTGCTTTTGTATATGTGACTTGGTTACTATCCCGACAAGTTGATGTCTATTCGTCAGTTTCTGGTCGGTTTTGGAGACTGGCTCTAGTGAGTTGAGACTGCTGTTGTTTTGCTCTTGTTTTGGTGTGGGTTACGGCCTACAGTAGTCCTTGTGCTCAGAAAATAAACAACCAGAAGAAACTTTCCGTGTTTCCCTTACACTACAATATACTTATATGTTCCACTGAGAGGTCTATA
>KN475206.1:7859-20906 GCA_000787095.1 Periophthalmodon schlosseri
CCCCCCCCCCCTGCGGTTCTGAGGTCGTGACCCTTTAATCCCCACCTGCTTGTTTACACGTGATCTAATCTAGCTCAAAATTGATTAACTCATTAACAAGTTCTGGCCTTCTTATCTCTAATTTTGCAGCGCTTCGCCCCTCTGTTCCCCTGGTAGCTCGGCTCAGTATAGCTGCAGTGCCGTCTGAACAGCTTTGAGCGTCAGAGCATCAGTGGACAGCTCGCGATGCGATGGACTCTCCCTGCGTGCGCCCTGAATTATTGATGTCTTGATTGCCGGCATATTCACGGACACAAAAAGGCTTTTCCTATTCTTTGTGTACCGCGCTGTTCTAATCCTAAATAGCTTTCTCCAGTGGTGCAAAGGCAGACGAGTTATTCAGTTGTATCATCATTGTCCTCTCACTGCTGAATCACCACGAGGCGCTGCCATGGCGTGATATAAGAAGAGGCTCGATGTTTGTGCTAGAGGAAAAGCTATACTCACTGTTAAATAATACGTTACATAAGGTAGGAGTGTTATACTGTCTAAAAAAAGCCCACAGACCATTATCTACTTATTTCAACAGCAAGTTCTGAAACAATTACTCTTACATAATAGCAATAGGAAAGATTCATTAGAATTTAAGTTGAAGTAGAATTATTGTTCGACGCCATCTGACCACATTTCAGTCATTACGTTAAATCAAATTAGTTTACTGAACACGAAGCATTATTGTCTTATCTCTCTGCTGTACTGTTGCACACTGATCACTGCCACAAATGCTTCCACTTCCTTACATTAAATATCCACTGTTGTAATTTCCCAGCAGTGCACTTTTATTTGATCCATTCACTTCCACTTTGGAGAGTTTTGTAACCACCATATACAACATAAACGCCATATACAACATAAACACCATATACAACATAAACACCATATACAACATAACCACGATATCACCAACATATATACCATAACCACCATATATAACATAAAAAACATATATAACATAACCACCATATACAACATAACCACTATATACTACATAAACACCATATACAACTTAACCAACATATAACCAACAAATACAACATACACAATATAACCAACATAAAACCAACATATACAACATAACCACTATATATAACATAACCAACATATACAGCATAACCAACATGTACAACTTAACCAACATATAACCACCATATACAACATAACCACGATATATAACATAACCACCATATACAACATAAACACCATATACAACATAAACACCATATATAATATAACCAACCACTATATACAACATAACCAACACATAAAACCAACATATACAACATAACCACTATATACAACATAACCCACATAACCAACATATAACCACCATATACAACATAACCAACATATCACCTGCACCACAGTGTCCATTACAACAAAATTATAACTGCGAATTTAAACTCACAAAACTGAAACAGCTGAAGGGGGTGACGGCCCTGTAAGTGAAATGTTAAAGTGGACTTTTCATCACCCACGAGTCAGCCAGCCCTGTTTATAAATCAATACGTGAGCGTTTTGGATATGCCAAGTAACTGAACATTTTGGATGAGTTGGGCTCATATCACAAAACTATTTATAACGTATCACTTCTGCAGGAGGAAAAATGCATGAGAGAAAGTACACGTCATAGTGTTCTGCCTTTTTAGCATAGACGCACGGACTAAACTACAGTGAACTTAAGTGTAACGGTGCCCAGTGATTGTCAAATATATAAAATGAATTAATTGTTCCCAAGGTCATGTGTGACATCTGACAGCTGTGCGAAGAGTCCGGTAATCACACATTATTGAGGTACGCAACTGCAAAGGTGACACGTGTGGAGCGTGTCGTCGGAGCGCACCTCATCCCGGACGACCTTGCCCCAGAACGCCGCGCGGAGGCTTTATTTACCCATGTTTGCGTGTCTCTGCTTATGTATTCATGTGTGCCGTGCGCTGCCGTGTAAATCCCATAATTAAAGGGGATTTGTGTACAAAGAGCAGCCAGTGTGCGAGAGGCTGCTAATGTGCAGAATTAGCGTGCGAGGAGTGGCGTGCTGCGTCAGCCTCTGCACAGCGTGAGCCGGGACACAGTGGCTTTCTATGACACGATAACAATCTCGGCCTGCTTCTATTGTGGCTCCGTAATAGACTGAATTGTCTCAGTGAGATATGGGCATGTTACAGGCTCCAATGACCACCATTAAACAATTAAAGTGTCAATCTCTGTGTCCTTAAAGGCCAATTACCCCGGCCTACGCTGCTGACAACTAATGGCTGCCCCATCAAACTGCTCCCATCGCAGAGCTCCCGGTGACAGTCCGAGCTGACGGGCAAAGACGCCGCTCTGACCTCACGGACGTCGTCGTACTTATCTAATGTAAAGATCACATTTGCAGCAGATTTGTGTTGGGTTTGTTATGTTTAATGGAAACGAGACAGGGACATCAAAGCATCTGTCTCAATTAAACTTGCATTAGTAATGGATGAACGTCATTTCACTGAAGGGAAGATTTATCTTTCGTTTTGGCATTCCTAAAGCATTCACTGACTCAGTAGTTTTGTTTTTCACACCAGATGCACTACCTGCAGCATCTTGTTACAGGAGACTGGCTGTGTCCAGGGTTCTGTTGTTTTAGTCGAGTATGTGGGAGTAATGGGTGTAATCCTGCATTTTTGGGTTGTCTTCTTTTCATAACATTCAGTTACAGTTAAGTCCACACACCTTCCCCCAAATGCAGCTTCAGTTCAGGCAGATTTGTTTTTCTCATTTCAGCTTCTCGTCTCAGAGTATCACTTTTCTGGAGAACTGGTGTTTTTCATACACCGTTATGGAGTGTATGGTTTTTTTTTTATGTAATTATACGTTTGTATTCTGACATT
Source organism: Periophthalmodon schlosseri (assembly GCA_000787095.1). Lineage (NCBI taxonomy): Eukaryota > Metazoa > Chordata > Actinopteri > Gobiiformes > Gobiidae > Periophthalmodon > Periophthalmodon schlosseri. The sequence continues at coordinate 10,760 of KN475206.1, forward strand.
AACTCGGGAAAAGTAGTGTGTCCCTCACAGTTCTTGAGTTTGTTTATATAGGAAATAAGGCTTTGTCTCCAAAAGTATTTTAAAATTACTGAAAAATGAATTACGTGTGACAGCTTGTTGTTGTTTTCATTTGTCTATAGCACAGGGTCACCTCTTGTTCCCTAATCCTCCAATATATGGGACCATTATGATGCAAGTGTGACAACAGGACTGACAAAATTATAGAATTTTACTTATCAGTGCTAAAATCGGCTACAGTGGTTTCCAACCCCTCTAAAACACAGCCCTGGAAGCTTTGCGATACTCATACTCAAGTAATACGCATCTGAGTTTACATAATTGAATGTCTGTTCATTCACAAATCCGATACACAGATTTAAACGATCTGAAAAGCCTCCAATCTTATTGTAGTAGCGTGTATTTGTTAGGCTTTCTTTACAAGGTTTGTTGTGCCGCTCAGAGGCTAGAATCTAACAGACAGTCTGAGGTAGAAAAGAGGAAAATTACAATACTTCAGCACGAAAACGCCTATTCTTCAATCATAACAGTCCTGTAAAGCTGGAGGTCTGTTTGAATGAAATCTCCTGTGATAAAGCCGTACAGGTGTGTGAACGTGCCGCGCCTCTCAAACGCTCCTATTGTAATGACACCTAATCAGCGTCTGGGGTGCGCGTGGGCAGAGCTAAGGCCACACGGTGCTCAGAAGGAGGTGGGCTTTGGGGAGAGAACGCTGCTTTCGCTCATCAAGACTTGTTTTGGCCCGGAGGCAACGGTGCCGCTGCGACTCCCCGACCAGACAGCCAAGGATACAGGACGTAAACACACAGACGCGCCGCCGAGACGCCGAGCGGGAGGCGGGATGAGGAGGCTGCACCTCTGGATGACTCAGAGCTCAACGCATGGTGCTGTACGCGGAGCAGGCAGAGGGGAGAGGATACGGCGGGACGGGCTCTTTTCTTAAGGCTAATTCTGAATCTTCTGTTTCACGTACGCGCCTCTATCCTCCCGCGGCGTGTTTCCACCGTAGCAGCTAAACCGTCAAACCCCACATCCTCTCTTCCTCTTCGCCAATTGTATTCAAGTCTGCGGATAATTTTACGGTTCCCCTAAAAGCATCACTGACATCTAATTACCAAAGTATGTGTATTCAATAAACTATTCATTGGATTCGTCTCTTCCTGTTCAAGTCCCTCCTGGAGGAATTACTACTTCAACCATCTCATTCATTTTTCATGAATTTCTATTATACTGACTGCAGGATTTGATTTGCTAAATCTGAGAATAAAGTGTTATTTTTAATTGAGCTGCTAGCAGGTGGTGAGACAATATTAACGGTTCACATCATGAAGCTAGCTAGCGTTAAAAGTCTATATAACTAATGACATGGCTAGAGTTTTACCAAGGTATCCTCTGCCTGAGCTGCATGGTTCAATCCCACAATTGTCTGTTGTCTGAATTTTACTTAAAAATTTGAATTTCAGTCGATTTATTAACTCTTATTTTTGGTCCAAGAGAAAATCAAAATTGAATTCTCTTTTGGCTAAAATCCTCCCTGTCTCTCTCTGTTAAACTTTTTCATATTTTGCTCATTTTTGTCTCTGTTTGGCATTTGAGTTTCCTTGTGGAGGAGGCGATAGTAACATCCGTGTCCTTAAATTTGGGCGTTATTTCTTTTCTTTCCTTCCGGCACCCTCTCGTCTCTGAATGACTCTCGCCCGGGCTCTCAGTGGGATTATTTTAAGCATCGTGCCCAAACTTGACTGCAACAGCACGGCAAACTCAGTGCGCTTTGACGCCGCAGCGAGGATGGCACCGCTTCCAGTACTTTTATCAGTCAGATATTATAATTTTTTCCATACAAACATATTTTACACAATTTTAGTCCTTCAGTTTTAGTAATACTGTGTGATTACTTAACTTGAGTTGTCATGTTTGTAAGATTGCTATCCGAAAGCAGACAACCGTCTTTATAATTCTGTCTTATTTTGACATATATGACAGGCAACTGAAATCCCATTTGGTTCGCCTTCAACCCTTATCAACGTTCATAAAACTTTATAATAAAACTGTGTACTTCAGACTTTAGTACTTCGAGGCGATAGCAGCTCAGTTGGTAGAGTGTTTGTCCGCCGATCCGAAGGTTGGCGGTTCGAATCCTGCGCTCGGCTTAAACATCACCGGTTGAGAGGTCAGATCCACTGACCCACAGGTTGACGGTGCGATTTCAGCTCCCACAGATGAAAGCTGCTGCTGTGTCCTTGGGCAAGACACTTAACCCACCTTGCCCCCTGTGTCTGTGTACACAGGTGTGTGAACGGGCGAGTGGTACTTTGACGTAAAGCGCTTTGAGTGCCTTGAAGGTGGAAAAGCGCAAAAATTTGACCATTTTACTGCTTCTACTTTCATACAGAAAAAGAACAAAATATCATTCCAAAAATTCTCACGTTAGTAATGACTAGATAAAATAAAAGGTATACACTGCAGCTTGGATTGGGAAGTAAAAAGTAGAGGTATTCGCATTGTATATGTTTTGATTACATTTGCATTCTTGGCTGAGGTACAGATAAGGAAATTCCAGAGATGCCCCTTAACAGATGCATTCTGAATAATACAAGGTCTCATAAACGTCCCTTACTTTAGATTATACAAACATGAGATGCTGAAAAGCGCTAACCTCTTTTCCCTTATGCCGGCCATCTTTATGGACATTTAATGGCCCCATTACAAGTGCATTAGGTCAGTTCTGTATCCGACTCTACATTAGATTGTCGGTATGTGGCCTCACCTCCATGACCTGACGTTAACTTCACAGTGCTGGGTTTTGCTGCCATCCCTGAAGACACATTTGCGGATTGGTCAACATACTGTAACGTCCGCGCGGCTAACGGGAGTGCGCGTGTGCGGCGAGGGGCATCAGCGTGCGCCGCTAACAGCCGAGACATAAGCCTCGCGCTGCGGTTAAACTAATGAACCCCGGCGTACAAGATGGCCGCCACGTGACAGAGCTGATTTACGCCGGCAGCGTGGACCGTCAGCGGGGAGGAAGAAGCCGTCTCACCGCCAAAACCCACTGTCACCGACACCTCCTCTAAATGCACCCACAGGATACCGCGTATGCACTGCTAACGCTCCGCAGGTTAATGCTAGGAGCGGAGTCAGAGAGGCAGCTGACCATTCCGGCGGTTGGTAAAGTGATAAAAGGGTTTTAGCATAAGTGATGGTGCATTATCGGAGAAGCCTAAATGACTCAGTGTCTGTATCGTCTTTCCTCTTTGCACAGATCATGTCTCAAATGCTGCAGGAAAATGTGGAGATATGGAGCACGGATGGCGTTAGTGTATCTGTATTCATGCGTTACGTTTTGTTTCTTTTTTGGTTACTTTGTGAATCTCCGCTTTCCTGGCAAATCCAGAATGATGATCTATTTTTTTAAACAGGTTGATATCAGTCTGGTCCCCATGTCCTCCATTGCGTCTCAAGCCCAGTCAAACGCGATCGTGCAATCAGATCCGTTTTTTTGAATGACACGTGAAACGAAGGAGCTCGTTGGTCACCTGTGATTTACAAAATAAAATCGAATTTATCTCACCTCAGATTAACAGAGTTCAGTCCTTCGCTCATTGATTCTGCAGAAATCCACGATGTTTTTCAGCCTCCTGTGATATTTTTTCCCTTTATTTTTTCAGATACCGTGAACCGTGCGCGTCCCTGATTGGCTAATCCACCTGTCAATCACGCCCATCTGAAAACTGGGAGATTCTACGGTGTCCAGACTCACATCTTCGTAAACAATTGAAGAAATGTGTTTTCTGGATCCCAGGCAAAGTCTTCGCCCCAGCTTCTTTGTAAAGGCCAGCTCAGTCAGCCATTCACTCAAAGAAATACAAAAATAAAATAAAAATCTTTGGTGACCTCTACTGAAAATTTGACAAATGAAACCATTGTTTTTGAGTCATTGGGCAAACAAACAACCAACCAGACGGGAACAAAACAAGGAACAGAATGACAAAGCTAGCACCATTTTTCACATAAAGAGTTTGATATACTTTTACTGCTCCCGTTACTGCATCCGTCCTGTAGTTTTTCTGTCACCACACCGCAGTATAGTCTTTAAAGCGCCATCCACATGTATCTTTATTATGGACTTCCTTGTTTTACCCTGTTCTTTGGCTCTATACCCTGCCCTCCTTCATTTCTCCACTTCAGCTGTATATGGGCTTCCTCTGTGTCTACTGTTCCCTGCAGGACAGATGAGGTGAGCCAGACTACTCTTCTTTCAGCCCGAGAAGGCTCCTTTCCCACCACCAGGGTATAGTGGCGTATGAATAATGTCCCAAACCGCGAGTAAATATCTCCCCATGACAACTTGTTTGGACTGGTGCTCATGTGAAATCCGAAGCCTCATGTTTTACTGGACGCTGGCCGGTCTGGTGTGTCCTGGAACGTTCCAGAAAAATCGTTAAGGGCAGGTCCCAGTCACGCCACTCTGCCCAGAATGTCACTTAGATTGTTATTCTTACTGAAAAAGTGGTTCATGTGATACAGGGCGGATTAGGAAGATGACCATTTAGGCTCATGGATCAATTTGGGTTTAGATTTCATGAAGATTAAAGACACAGACTGACCATGAAAATACTCTGGGCACAGATGGCAAGGATTCTAAACCAATTAAAAAATATATTAAATAGGGAAGAAAAGAAAAATAGTGTGTTTTCAGTACGATAATAGCAAGGTTTTAACCAGAATAACAACCTCAACAATCTCGAAAACGTATCATTTAAAGCTATGATTGTCCAAAGCCATATTTCAAATAGATCTGGTAAACTGGGCAGTGCTTGGAGGACTAAAGGGGAGAGTGAGGGGAACGGAGAGGCGGGATCTGAGCGTATAAGGACCACTGTGATTGGTCAAACAGGTATCCATACTTCAAACTCCTCCCCTGCAGCCACGTGTTTGTAATAACAACGGAAGGAACAGTTTTTAATTAGGGCAGTACTGTGTGACGTCACGTAACACTTGAAATCACAATGGCAACTGGAGGCAGCACACACTCAGTTTTTGACCAGAAAGCTGCAACTGTACCTAGTTTACACAAAATTACTAGGAACAGTAGTGTTTAGTTCACTTTAACTTCTTCTTTCAACTATTCGTATTGAAAATTCTCAAAGCATTATGGCTGTTTTAACTTTACTACATAAAAGAGAGCATGTTTTGTTGTTTATTTGTATGTATTAATGTATTTATTTATTATTTTTCTATGTATTCATTTTATCCAGATTCCCTTTTCCATATTGTGACACTCCAGGTGTATCTCTGCAGCGGTGTGGGCTGTCACACACTGACCTTTTCGGGACAAAGTTGTTTGAGTTCATGCGGATTATTGAAATCACCTTTCGGCTCATGCACCTAATTCTTTCCTCTGTAATCCAGCATTGTATGCCCTGATACGCTCCACAATCTCTATGTACTTATCATTCCTTTCTCCCATATTTATCTAACACTAAAGCAATCAGCCTGATCAGCCGAGGTAATCAACAGTGAAATCGCATCACTCATTTTGCTGGGATATGGATAAGCAGTCATCCAGAAAACCGTTCGCCAAAGAGGTTTTAACCGAGGGCAGCGGAGAGGGCGCCATCTCCTGCCCTCAATCTGCCTTTGTCATAAGCGTTCAAACTGCTTTTCGTGATGAGGTGTAATGAGAGATCTCCGTTCTCCATGTATTTAAGGTGTTAGCAGCACGCCACCGCACTCCAATTCCTTCCATTGGGTGCGGTATTTTCTTCGCTGGTTTCAAAATACATACACACAAAACTTTTCAAAGGTGTTCCGGGCAGTTCTGAGAAGTTCCAACCACTCAAATGGTATGGGGGACTGGATTTTTGCTTATATAAAGCTATCTGTGTAATCCCTCAGTCGTCCAGGTCTGATCCATAGTAAAATCTGTCAACTGGACAAAAAGTTGTAGGAGTGAAGACGTTTCACTGCTCATCCAAGCCGCAAACAATAGCTGGTTCCAGTTTCAACGTAGTTAGCTCCTCCCTTCAGATAGATATAAGGCAGTAATCTGACCGGAACTGAAGAAGCGGCTTAGATGAGCAGCAAAACGTCTTCACTCCTACAACTTTTTGCCCAGCTGACAGATTTTACTTTTGGCTTTTACTACATAAAGCTAGAAAATGCACCAAACCCTACAGAATATTGACAAATTAAGGTATTCAGGGGCAACAATATATGATGAACTCAAATTTCAACAAAAATGTCAGATAGAACCTTTCAGTCGTAAAGGGATGTTGGAGCAATTTTGGTGACATTGTAGTACCAATTCACAATATATATGTTCAAAATGCTTTTGTACTCTGTCTGTTGAAAATAAACTCTTGTCCAACAGATCCCAGCAAGTACACACTGAAATACAGAATAAAATGGTGCAAAGAGCTACAGCAGTTGGACATTTCAGTTCCTAAGAAGGTTGGAAACAAAAACAGCATGATTATTCCCTCAAAACGTGCTAAGTTTGCACAATAAGCCCTTGTAAAAGACCACTTTACCAGGACTTTGTCGGTCTACATGAGGACACATACTAAGCTGGAACATGCAATTCCTGGTGACTCGGGGTACATCATGTCCACTGTTAGATCAGTGACAACACTTCAGGGGAGACCAGCCAAACAACTTTTTTTTTTTTACTTATTCTGAACCTCGATATGAAGAATGGGCTTTAATTTCCCCCAAAATGATCCACCAACCACTGAAAAAAATCACAAGATCAAACAAGTGCTTCTGCAGGATTTCTTGCATCAACTTTTCTCTTTTATGTGAGAATTCAAAGAGAGAACTCCCACGTCTGTCTGATAGTTAATGTCGCCGGTGAATAGGTCTATCAGACACAGCAGCACCTGCAGCTCTGCGCTTTATTACTAATCAGACCACGGCCCTGCTCTCCTGCTAGCATAGGCCAATTAGCTCACATTCAGCTACAGCTCATGACGTACTTTTCATTTAGGGCGTTTAGAAGTAGACGTTTACAGTGTCTTAGTATTCAAAACACTTAGAGCACAGTGTTTATTTCGCATCTTTGGCCACGTATTTATCAGCAAACCAGGATCCAGCCGTACCCTGAGAGGGGTTCTGTACATTATCAATCCGTTCAGTGAATACTTTTGACTTATTCAGTGCAGCGTCCTGACAGCGCACCTGCTGAGAAATCAAACTATTGAATCCAGTTAAGACAAAGCCATTGGCCATGTTTGTTTTGTTTCGTTTGGGTGTTTGCTCTTTGGCTTCCACCTAAACCTCAATGCTGCTGCATGATTGGTCCAGTCCTTCCAATTGTGATGGAATAAAGTAAATATATCTAAATTTTAATAGGCTAAAATCAATAATGCCACTGGTAATAAACCAGAAAATAAATATATAATTAAACATAAGGCACAGGTAAGAATGAGGCAAGAAGTTCCATTTTAAAGACATTAGCATTTATTATGTTGCTGGTTCAATTCGTTTACAGTTAAGACTAAATCAGAGCCCATGACATATTTTCTTCCTCGTTACATCAAGGTCAAAATAAAATAGAAACGAGAAGACAAGGTAGCGGTAGAGTGCTCTTAGTGTCGAACCCCGAAGCCTATGATAAAGGAGGAGTTAAATCCTAGAACATAACACAGAGGACAGAATGTACCACGCGCGAACCATCACACTCCATGACTGAACAGCCTCATACCCAGCTTCAACCAAGGACTCCAGTGGAGGACATGACCAACCAGACCACCGGCTGCAACAAGGGACCCCAGGACTGCTAGCGGCCGAGACACAGCGCGGAAGGGCACCATGGCGAATCGCAGGGCTCAACAGATAATGAACATTAGGATTTGCTATACTGATTATGAACATCTGAATGAAATTAAATCCACACCTGACCCAGAAGAGGACAACGTGCAAACGGGAAGACGGATGTAACGGTGGCAGAGGGGGAGCGAGGGATCAGGGGAACTTTTATACTGCAGGGTGGTGCCCATCTGCTGGTCATCAACCCATATAACACAGTCCACGAGAGGATTTGAGCTCAAGCATAACTGCAGGAGAGGTTCAAGATGGATTCTAATGAGTCTGAGGTATATTCTCACCTCATGTCTTTGCACTGTTTCCTGTCTATATCTGCACGTCACTAGAAAACAACACACGAGAGAGAAAATAACATTGGCAAAAAGTGATACTTGATTTCTTCTCCAGGAACTTGAAAAACCATTAAATGTTTTGAAATGCACTTATTTAATTTGTTCTGAATCCCCTGAAGGTTATTTTTGAACGTGAAAAACAAATTTTATTTAGGAAATATAATGAAAATAAGTTGTGATGATCAAAAACAACTTAATCAAGACCTGGACGTGTATGACAAAAATTACAAGGTCACAAAAAAGCAAGTCTCCTTCAGGTCAGATGGAGCCCTGCTGCGCATCACAGACTGCGTGACTGCTCAGCTTGTTAACAAATTCAAACAGGAGACGGTGTGCAGCGCTCACAAACAGAATCACTCGAGTGAAGCCTTTTAAACATTTGACTTTATTTAGGCGGAACAGAGCACTTTGAAAACTCCATTCCTGACAGTGGGGCGTGCTTCCAGGAAACTCAGATTTTCATTCAAGGCCCAGTTAAAGAGCAGGGAAGGGTTACAGCTGGTAATCACCTTCACAGTGTAGGCTGTCTCCCATCCTACATCTAATATGCAACCGTGATGACTGCAGATACATTATTGATGCTCCATCCTGGCTGATCTTGAAAGGCCAGGTCTATGACTTTCAGCTCATGGATATTTCAGTACCATTTCTTGCAGAAAATGACCACTGCACTGGCATGTCCAGATAATGAACAAATAAAGAGGAGCTCCCATCGAAAGCACTTGAGGATTTCACTTAAAGGAGCCATATGCACTTTTGACACCAGCACAAAAGCACCCCATCATTACAGGCACTAAGGGCCTTTCAAAGCACATTATAGTGTCAGTTTTCTTGAACTCTATAGAAGCTTTGTCTCTACATCATTATGTTTCTTATAACAGTGAAACAGTGAAGCCTTATCAGACGGGAAATACTGTCAAAACAAACCCTGATACCCTTGTTGTAGTAACTCACAACTCCATCTAGTGGTACAGTTATGGTTATTGTTATGTTTGAGTCAAATATCTACTAAATAGATATATCCAAACAAACTATTGTATTTCTTTTCCAGTGGATGAAGTCTGTGCAAATTATACAGTGCCATCTGTGATCATTTCAAGTTTGTCGACAAAACATGGAGTATGCTTTAAACTTGTCCTGAAAATGTCAGCTGTCGAAAAAGTAAAGGGCCTGCTTTGCTTCTGGCTGCAAAATAGTGAACATTTGTTTGAATGCCGGCTGAACCATCGGAGAGCACCACACCGAAGTATTTCACGGCTGCAAATCACTTGTAATCCCATTGAAGCGCATTACAATTCTGCCTGATGCGAAGCAAATTTCTGACTCTACACATGTTGCTGCTGGGAAAATGTGCACTATTCATATTTGCATATAATGTCTTCAAAAAAAGTTCGAGTAGGACCATGAACACAAAATATCTCTTTTATTTAAGAGCCAATTCTCCTCTTTAGAGCCAAACCTACATAGAGGATGACAAATGATTCCTGACCAGACTGTCCTTCATTAGTCAATACAAAAGGCTATTTTACAGAAAGTAGTGCAAACATGTCTGGAGGCCACTTTCTACTGGGATTGGAAAAAATAAAGTGAATTATATCTTTTGCCACAAGTCTGTTGTTGTGTTGAACTGAAATACTGTGCATCATGACTTTGCAGTTTTTCAAATGGACAAAAAACTGATTAAAGTTGCTGGGTTTATTCTTATTATTTGGAACTTGACAGACACAATGAAGGTGTCTCAGTGCATTCGAGATTTGAACTCTGGTTCCCTTTGGTTTCGGTGCGCTAGGATAATCAAAACAGGCAAGAAAAGTTTAAAGAGACAGTGTACAGAGTGCTTTCCATTACACTATAGATCCCTTACACAACATTAAACATATCAACCCACCAGCTCCATAATTCACATCTTTGTAAAACTAAAACGCATTTTGCTAAAATGTTAGTTATTTTGGTTGCTAGCAATGAACAAA
>KN475209.1:0-28367 GCA_000787095.1 Periophthalmodon schlosseri
TGCATGCAATTATATATACACATATATAACTATACACATATTAAAATACACTCTTAACTATAAAACACTACCACAATGATCAAAAAGTAATTGATATTTTCTAAAGGTGAGAAAGTGCTGAACAGATGGTAGAAGCACTGTGCTTGTGGCAACAAACATGTCCAAGGAAAAGAATCCCACCATTTCAGTGGTTGCCCTTCTAAATGCCCAACTGCTGAGAGACATGAACAGCACTGAAGAAGATTCTCCTCTGGGTCGAGACATTAAGGGAGCCATCAATCAAGACATTTCAAAGAGTTATCAGTCTGATGAAGAAAAAGATCTCCTATGCATGTCCTCAGCCCTAGACCCCAGATTTAAATCTATTTTATTTCTGTCACCTGAAGAAGTGCAAGACACATATGCAAAACTACAAGCAAAAGCTGCATCTTTAAAGGAGGTCACACACAGGCGGATGAAGAGGAGGTCACGCACAGGCGGATGAAGAGGAGGTGCCACAATCCAGCAAGAGCGAGACCGGCACTGCAAAGAAAAAAGTCTGCATGTGCTGATCTTCTTAGTCAGACCTTCAAGAAGACATCTTATGTCTCCACATCAGTAACTTCCATTGCAGAGAAGGTAAGACAGTATCAAGACACATCTGAATGGTGTCACTGATGATCAGAATAGTGTTTATAGAAACATGTCAAAGACATGATATCTGCACTTTGTAGCAATCTTACTCTAAAATAGTGACTGTTACTTGTTGGAACTAATAAGACATGATTTATTCTGTGAATGTGATTCTTGCTCAAATGAGCATATAGTTTCAATACTAGTTTTAGTATCGATTATCATCTGATTTTCAATACTTTTGACAACCCTAGTCTGGAATGACTTGGACTAAGTGACAGTCCAATTTCTACTTTCTGTCTGGCTTTCTCCCATCTTTACACCGCCCTGAGCAGATATAGACTATAAAAATCCCAATTAGAATTTATCTTACACTTTTGCACCCATCCCCAAACTCTTTTTCTTTCTTAAATGTCTGTCCTTGCAGCTATTCACGGCGATACAGTCTGCTCGCTAAACCGTAACAAGACCATGAAAATTAACTGGTACGAGCAGTGACCAGGCCATTGACCAGCGGGCCCAGGGAGCTCTCGCACTCTCGCAGCTGCACACGGGGTCTCCGAAATGGGCTGGAGATTGGCGGTCATGCTTGAGAGGGCGTGGAGCTGGAGATGCCTGCAGAGTAATGGAAGTAGAGTGCTGGGTTAGGGCGTGTTATTACAGGGCTCCTGCAGGGAAGGTAAAGGAGGGAGACAGATTTGAATAGTCGAGATTAGTAGCATTTAGGGATTGCCTGGTAAGTCCAGAATGATATCCTTCTCTGTATTATTTACACAGAGGGAAATCAGTCACCACGCCCTCCGTCACGTCTCACGGCAGCTTCAAACATGACCGTCCAATCAGATTTGTTTATTTCAGTGACGTATGTGAAACAAGGAGCTCATTGGTCATCCATCATTTTGAACAAAATCACATTTTTCTCACCTGAGATCAACAAAGTTTAGTGCTTCGCTAATTGATTCTGCAGAAATCCGTGATGTTTTTCAGCCCTCCGTGATATATAGTTTTTTTCCCTCATAAGCAGCCATATTTGTCCCTGATTGGCTAATCCACCTGTCAATCACACCCATCGGAACTCTAGGAGACTCATCTTAATCTTCATTAAGTCTCGAAGAAGTATGTATTCTGGATCCAAACCAAATTTAGGGATGTATTATATATCGGAGCCAATATTGCGATTCACTTTTCCGGTGGAGTGTCTGCTATCTCCTTGTCTATCTCCATGGAGACAAGAAGATAACGCCACCAGACTATGTTACAGGTCAAATCTCTGAAGAGATGACCCCGCTCATAGTAAGGATGAATGCATTTCAAGACAATGTGATTTGACTGGAGTAATGCTAGCAGGGACTGCAGATGGAAAAGTAGAACTAGCTAAATCTGGTATATATATTTTTTTCTTTTGTGAGATTAATTTGTACATGGTCCCTTACAAAAAAAAAAAAAAAAAAGCTCCCAAAAGGTGACCAGCAGTCTTCTAAGTTTTACCCATTTAGGTCCCATTTTGGCAACAAATAATCCTGATATAATCCTTGTTTTAACCTGGTTTACTTCTCGTTAAGTCTAGGTCTGTCTGACCTGGATATGTCAATACGCTGGAAGCAAGGTATAAAAAAGCAGCAAGTACAAAAAAAGATTACCATGCTCTATAACAGGCATATAAAACTTGGCCACATTAAAGAAAAAAGTTCATACATACTGATTGTGACAGCGCTCTGAAGGGGGAGTGAATTTGCGTGGGGAGCGAATTTGCGTGGGGAGCAAAGGGAAGGGAGACTCAGAGCGTCAAAAACGTCAGTGAATCTTATAAAACATGGTAACACATCGTTTTCGGCAAATATAGCATTTTCAAAACAAATAAAAGGTAACATGGTGATCTAAATATATTATGTGTCAGCAATTAATACCCCATAGAAGTGTGATATTCCCTCTTTAACCAAGACCAAGAAATGGCAAAATCAGGACTAAGAAAAATCATGACTAAAGAAAATGTTTTAATTTGTTTCCAAGTTATCTCAGTGTTTTAGCAAAATATACTTTTTTTCCTTTTGTTTATTGCATTAGCCATTATTGTATTAGATATGTCAGCAATACATTAGTCAATCTAGTCATGTGAATTTAAGTATGTACATTCAGTTGCCCTGTATAACAGTATAAAAGTATTACTCAGTTGTAAAATGACTCCACGTTAGGCCCTGGTCCCGTTCAGAGCACTAAAAGCTTGTTCATTAGCCTGGCCATGTGGAGCATTGATGCAGGCTCCACGGGGCCCCATGGTGCTCTGGCTCAACGCACGGCTGCGTTAAAAGCTCAAACTGCAGCAGCTCCATCAGACTCACACTGAGCAGGTCTGAGCTGTGCATACACTTAAAAAAAAAAAAATCACAAATCATCGTTTCAATTTCTTTCAGCATTTTACTTGCTTTTGTTTTAGTTTTCCATGTGTAAATCTCACCGTAATAAACCTAAAGCAACACGTAACTTTCTGGAGGTAACATTCCACTGCATGATTCAATCCTTCAGAACATGTGCCATGGAGATAAATAAGTTTTATACCATACTGTGGAATATAGTAAGAGGAAAAGCATTACTGCTGTGACAAGCAGAAGAAGGCCAAGTAAGAGTCAGGTTTGTGGAGATGCAAGGCCACTCACAGTAAGGATGTTCGTTTTTGCAAGTTCATTTTTTGAGAATCCATTAATCCAAACGTTTTTCTCAGTACTATAAAAACACCTTTGCATCATTTTTGGCTAAAAAGTACACATTTTATGCAAAGTCATTTTTTGAGAATCCATTAATCCAAAAACATGTTTTCTGGGCACTTGATCATTTTAGTTGCGTCATAGATAAAACTTGTCCTACAGAGTTTTTAAGCCCATAAACCATCACTGGACTCATAAATGCATGGCTCTATTATCATAGCGTTCATGGGGGATAAGTACTTGAAACTGGTTACTTTCTAAATGTGACAGCAGAGGGAGCTCCAACACCTAAATGCCTCTTTGGAAACAGTGTAGTTTATAAAGTATATTTTCTGAATGCAGACATTATTTTCATTTTAAGTTGAAATTTTGAAATACCACCAAGGTGACCAAAAGCATGTTTAAAAGGGAATTAAAGCCAAAAGAATGCATATGATGTGTTCATTAAAAGGACAAGTGATTTGTATGGTATTTAGTAATTATATTATAAACTCTCCATCTGAAAACATGGCATGAATAGAATGTGTTCATTTAGGCTACTGTATTTATTTACTGTATGAAAAGGGGGCTGTTGAAAAGAGTTTGCCCTCTGACTGTAAGGTCACCAGTTCAAATCTCACGAGAGGATCAAACTGTTATTGTGACCCTGTTCCCCCAGTTCGCCCTCAAAATGAGAAATATATATACTGCAAAATTCACAGCAATATTTGTCATAACAATAAGAGATGAGTTGGATTATTCTAAAACGGTTTAAAACCTGCAAAATATTCCAGCTAGTGCAGGATGGTACAAATGTGAACGACAAATTTCCCCATATAGTTCACAATAAATTTAACTTTAATCCACCTAATATAATGTGAGCTCTGTCTAAAGCACAGACTGTAAATGTGGACATAGGTTACTGGGATCCAGAATACATACTTATTCAATAGTTGTGGGAAAATAAAGGAAAAAAAAATATACTGGGGACAGAAAAAAAGTCAACGAGCTAAGCACTAAACTCTGTTAATCTGAGGTGATTCACATGCGTCACCAAAAATAAACAAACTGGATTGCATGACCATGTTTGAGCCTGGCTCACAGTGCAACGGAGGGAGTGGTGAATACAGAGATATCGTTCTGGATTTGCCAAAGTGGTTCCAATTCTCTCTCTATTGAAAAATGGTGGCCCCACTCTCTGTAGCTGCTGCTGTTCATCTTTGTCATTCTGGTCTTAATGTGTTAGTTTTAACCCGCTCTACATGATCCTGGTGGTTTTATTTAGCCATTTTGTCTACAAATAAAGACCAATCAGGTGCCTTCTTTCCTCAAGGTCAGCTCCTACTAGAGTTAGCAACAAAGTTTGATTGACAGATTTGGTTTGTCTGGGCACTGGTTTCAGGTGAGGACCTAGTGACCATGTGTTGTTCCACTGGCTCTTTGTATCCAGTGATTGTGGTCAACAGTGTAGAGAGTGGAGTGGTGTAACCCTGGCCCCTGTGTGAGGGGAGAGCTGCATTTATCGCCCTCTGCTTTGTTCAATGATAATCCCTCCTGCCAATTCAGCCGTTACAGCATTCTCTGGAGTCCATGGTTTCAAGTTGAGGTGGACAGGTGGAGATTTAGTGATAAAATGTTTAGCTACATTTTGATAATCCTTATATTTTCGACCGATTTATGTTTAATATCTCAGTAATAAAGCCAGTCTACATGAAACAAAAACTGATCAACGCAGCAAGACAGATTAACTAAAGCTGACTTTTAGCCCGATTTTAAGCTTTATTTGTGGTGGCACTGCTAATGTCTGCGGAGTGATTCTTTTATGACTCAAATCGTAAGCTTCCAACAAGGTTTTACAATTGTCGCTTGCGATACCCGCAGCCAGACAGCGCCAGGCATCCATTGCCTAGTGACTCTCTTAAGACTCTCTTAAACTGTAGAAATAACACAGAAGATTCAGTCAATATCACTTTATTTGTCCCCGAGGGCCAATTTAAGCACATTGAGCAGGAAAATACACTAATAATAGAAAGCTCAAACAAAAGTCTCAGTGCAGCTCAACAGGTGGGGTCATCAGATCCAGGGCAGGGCAGTTGGAGGAGAGTAACAGTCCTCAGGACAAAAGTGTTCTGTCCTCTCTGTCCTGAAGCCCGGGCATCACCACAGCCTCCAGGGGGAGCAAGGTGAACTCGGGGACACAACAGGAAAGCCTCTTCTAAAGACTCACTCTCGGCCCGTTTCGGTTGGTGATGAGACGGGCCATTCCCTCCAAGTGTTTCCTCTGGAACGTCTTCTGCCAGATTTGGTGTAGAAAGTTTGTTGCATTGTTGTAAAAAGTCTGTAGCATTTTAGAGCTAGCTGGTTAGCATAGCTAGCTCCATGCAGGGTCTTTCATGGATACAGGAAAAAACAAACCATTCAAACCATAAAATCCAATAGTTCTTAACTTCCGTCCTTTGAACTGCGCATGCTGCACTTCTTAGTTGGTCAAAATCCCAAAATGTTAAGTTGAAAACTTAAGATAAAAATGTAAAAAGTTTAAAAACTGCTCAGTGTTCCAGCCAGTCGGCCACAAGAAAACTTTTTATCATCATCACTATAACAAATGTAACAACGTCCTTACAGATCACACTGTGCAGTGAATACACTGCTCCTGTAGCCTTTACAAGCAGGATTTAATCCACACGTTACATCTTTTTGTTTTATTTTCACTGTGAATAAGAGCATGGAAAGGCAGTCACACTGCTCACCTCATATCCTCATGCATTTGTTTTCATTAGAGCACCTTGCTCGATCTGACGCTTGTAGCAAATCCTTCTTGAAAACGGCAAGTGCGTGATGCTGCTGTTCCTCAAGTGAGTACGAGACAAATAATCGCTACAAAATGTCTTTATGTCTGTGATCTACACACTGTTTGACAAGTCTTATAAACTGAAGATTTTTAGATTCTCTAGTGTGTAGCCGGCTTTAAGAGACTTTCTTTTGGTACAGCCTCAAAAAGTGACGCAAGTTTTCACCCAGAGAAGACAAACACGGCTCAGTGGCAGAGTGTTTGCTCATCAATAGGCTGTGTGCACAATGGTAGCCGGCTAGTTCCAATCAGAGGGACAGTCTGCAAGTCCATTTCCGGTGTAGTATAATGTCTATGAGGTTTGTGCCGAGTCACTAAATCCTGACAGATCAGGCAGTGGACGGGGAGCTGCAGATGGATGTTACTGACAACATGTTAAACACTTTACAAATGAAGAAAACTTCACTGGAGGACACTTCTACTTTTAGAAAGGTACATTTTTGTGTGTCATTGCTAATGCTAATGCTAACTTTTATTAAAACATTAACTGTAACATAACAGCAAAATTAAATTTGTTGTATGGACGACCCAATTATTTTTAGTTGAAGATTATTTCAGTCAGTGGCATTATATAAATATTTATTAGGCTCCAAAATTAGCATTATCATTAGCCCCGACACACAAAGACATGCCTTTGTAAACACAGAAGTGTCCTCCGGTGAAGTTTTCCTCGCATTTAGATGTCATCCATGCATGTTTCAGTATTTCAGCAATCTCTCCCGGGCCCTATTCAAACCATTCCTCTAGTTAGCCGTAAGACTCTGACAAAGGTTTGTGGGTGAAGCATTGCACAACCATGCTCCCACACGACAATTCTCTATAAATATACAAAAACATGATACAAAACTGTACACAGCAACTTGACAAACCAGATGCGACGCACAGTAGTGTAATTAGCGGGATGCACGGCGATTGTGTTGTGATAGCGCTCTGAAGGGGGAGTGAGAGCAAATGGGAGGAGGGACTCGGTGTCAAAAACGAAAATGAAACTCATAAAACGATAAAAAGTAACATGGTGATCTAAATACGTTATGTGTTAGTAGTAATACCCCATAGACATAAAATACCGCCTCTTTAAAACACAATCTCACAATCTTATATCAGTTATAACATGATTAATTGGACGGTTCTAAACCAACTCCCCATGAATTCTAAAAGTTGAATTATTATGAAAACGTCAAATCTCTTTTTAACTCAAACACATTTTTAGTGGCCAGAACATCTCCTTTTTTCCGCTGGACATTGTTGACGTGGCAGCTGGGTGCTATTGTAGCGTTTGGGTTAGTGGACAGGTCTGTGTGAATGAATGGGGGCTGTCACGGTGCCTGCGGGGTTATCAAATTGTTTCCTTTTTGTGAACGACGTGCAGATCCATCAGCCCCAGCGGAGGAGGAGAGGGGGGAAGGGGGGGGTCTGTCTGCTCAGCTAACCCACCTGTAGAGTGTGCTTCTCCAGTCTCATCTCCAGCTCTCCGTTCAGCTGCTCCAAGCGCTGTCTCTCCGTCTCCAAGTCTTCAATCTTCTGTCTGAAACGCAAGCCCCAACAAACTCAATAGAACGCAGTCAGGTGATGTTATAAAAGTCAAAAAGTGTGGAGTTGGAAAATGGGATCTTTCTGACTGTAGAATGCAATATCTGTGTAATTACTGGGGCTATCCACATGTAACAAAAACTGGCAAAAAGTTCAATATCTTCTCTGTCAGCATTTAACCAAGTGATTCTTTACAAGCAAAAAGTAACCGTATAGTTTGAAAATTGAGGTATTTCTGACAGTATACTGCAATATCTCTAATTACTGGGCCTATCCACATGTAACAAAACTGGCACAAAGTTCACGTCTTTTTTTGTCAGCACAAATTTGCAAAAATCTGTTCCAGCAACACTGTCAATCAAACACTGTTGCTATCGCTAGCAGGAGCGACTTCGGGAAAGAAGGAGCCTGATTTGTCTGTTATTAATGTTCATATCTTGAATCACTGACAAAATAGTGAAGGAGGTTAATACAAACATTTTAAGACCAAAATGACGAGGTTCACTGCAGCGATTATAGAGGAAGGGGTGACAGTGTTTGAATGTAAAGTGAATTGGAGCCGAGTCGATGGAGAGGGAAGCGCGCCCATAATCACTTCCTATTTGGAACGCGGCAGCTAGCAGGTTAGCTATGTCCGTTTATATACACAGTCTATGATCCAAGTATAAGGCGTTTTATTGTTGGAGAATTTTTTTTTTTCCTCAAATTGATCTATGTTCAATTAATTGATACATTTTTATTTTGGCTGATTAATAATAAAAATGGCTAACAATATAATGTTTTTTCTGAATATAAACAATTCTTACCATTTAACACAAAAAATAGCCAAAGTCCTTCTTCTAGTCTGAACTCTGCTCCAAACCACATGTCTTTTTAATGGAGGGGTCTATAGCCAGTTCTCTATTGTGACAGGCCTAAGCTTGTTCTAACTAACAATCACTATATCAGCTTATCGTTCAATATATGAAAGCTGGAAAAACATTTTTGGGCGGTCCGTATTTATGGTGTGCGACGTGTGATCTCCTTTGCACTACAAGATAATTTGTGGTCATTTTTTGGCTATATGATAAGATTTGAGTTATAGAAGGATGAATTAATAACTTGTATGACTCATTATAGATGCAAACTAAGTACTAAACTGTTTAATAATATTGTAGATATAAATACTGGTAGTTTTTGTGGTATAAATCTGCTCTTGGGTTATTATGTCAGTGGCATAAATTAGTCGTTTATCGCCGATAAATTTACTTCAGCAATGTCGCACTTCAAAATTTGTTATTGTGACCACAGACCATTAGAAATGACTGAATGTTGACCTTGATTGAAATGTGATTAATTCCATAATCCTACTGAATCCAGAAAATATCCTCACCTTTTTATTACTTATTTAATCCAAATATTTAGCTATGGAAACAATGACTACAATTTTTTCTACCTACTTGTGTACTCTTGTTTGTCACGGCTGCCAGTGTGAATGGGGGTCTGTTAGCTTCTGCTGTGTGACAACAACAACAACAGCCTGTAGAGGGAATAATGAGGCGACGCTTACATAACAAATGTATGGTAATACACGAGGAAAGTGAATTTGAAGGGCTTTCCAGAGAGTAGCTGTCAACAAACCTGACCTTGTGAACTCAAAGCCGCTCCTAAAATGAGATGTTGTGGGGTACTGTGGCTTTGAATGAACTCTTTAACTCAACTCAAAGTCCAAAATGATTGAATAAAAATAACATTAAAATGTGTTGCTCGTGTAAACAAACAGACAAAGGGCAAACAGTAGCATCCATCCAATGAAAGTAGAAGCCATTTTACACTGTGGCTAGCACTTTTGTCTCACAGCAAGAAGGTTCTGGGTCCGACTCGCAGGCCACCCGGGCTTTTCTTTTCCTCGTACCTGGGTTGGCTTCCTCCAGGCACAGCGGTTTCCCCAAATCAACCCAAAACATGCACAATAGGTCAAATGTTCCAGCTAAGGTAGTCCTGACCAAGACTAGCTCAAGATCTGGAGATGGGTCCCACTGCTCCTGACAGGTTACCCCACTGGTACTGACGGATAGGTCTAACGCAGAGGACAATAAAGTTTACCTTAACATAGAGGTAAAAACCTGCCACATATCACATCCGAGATAACCTTTTTTTTAACGTGTGCTACATCTGTCACTATGGGCACTTTTGCCGATTTCATTTCATAACAATCATTTTACATTTTCTCGTCTTCTTAAAATTGTAATTCCTTGGATGTTCCTTGCCCTGTGTTTTTTCCCCGACTACCTGCACTTTATAGCAAATTGAGAAGGCTGCAGTTTTTGAAGTACCATAATTTCCTCCACAAACAACAAAATATCGTGTCTCATTCTGCATAAAACCTTGCTAACCCTGTAGTTTAGATCTGTACAATGTTCTGAAATGTGATTCTTGTATTAGCTTGTCAGTTCAGATTTCAGTCTTTTTGTCAGTTCTCCTGGACGTGTTTAAAATGTGAATTTTGAACAGAATCCTTTTATTAAAACATAAGTCGCAAATCTAATCGCAGTGCTGGTCAGAAAAAAATTATATTTTCCCCAAATTGTTCAGCCTTAGTGAATTTAGGGATGGTCCGATACAGATTTGAGCCGATTCAGATATCCCATATTTGTCCTGCTGTTGTGGACGATAACCAATATTAGCTGCTACTGATATTTCGCTTTTAAAATCTATTGCAAGTACCAAATTTATAGTTAATTATAGTGAAGCTTACAAATTAAATTTTTGGTTTTGTAACAAATAACAAAAAAAAAAAAAAAGTCTGTTAAAAAATATATATTGGTGCAAAATATCGGCACATTTTTCAATATCAGACCAATATGATATCTGTGAAAATCCGCCAATATCACCAATATTGCCGCTAAACGATAAACCAATTCCTAAGTGAATTATCAAGTTAATTCCTCCCATTTGATCTCAGTACAATCCCATCATCTCATACTGCAGTGTGTACCTGAGTATAGCCACCTCCTCCTTGCTCACTGCCGACGCGCTCTCCATCGCTGAGGCCTGCTTCCTCTTCAGCTCCTCCACCTCCTGCTCCACCTACGCGCACACACAGAGCAGAGGAAATAGACCCGAGCCCTTTGACCTGCTTGCGACTGGCCGCAATCTGCACCAGCTGAACCCTGGGAGCCCATTCCGCCTCCTCACTATCTCCTCCAGACACATGCGTAGCCTTCTTTATCTCTGCCTTACACTTCTAGCACACTGTTAAAGGTCCTATATCATGCAAAACTGACTCTTGTGAGCTTTAAAGGGCCCATATTGCGCCATTTTCTGATCTGTGTAGATAAAACATACCTGGAGTTGTGTTTTTGTGTTTTCTCTACTGAACAAAAGGTAAAAGGCAGCCGTTAACTTAACTACCGCTTCATGACATCACAAGGTGGAACAGAGCATTTTGAGCTTTGGAGATGTAAACAGACTAATAACAAAGGATTACTCAAACGTGTGAATGAAACAAAACACAACAGGTATATTTTGAGGAGGCAAAATTGACTCTTGTGAGCTTCAAGCGATGTTAGAATGGAGTGACCGCATCAAAAACACAGTGGATCACTTCCTGTATTATCACATGACATCACAAGGTGGAACAGAGTGTTTTCTGAGAGAAGAACTCAGCCTAAATATGCAGGGTTTGTGTGTTAAACATGTGTGAATGAAACAAAACTCCAGGTATGTCTTTGGTGAGGAAACAACATTATAACAGATCAGAAAACAGTGTAATATGGGCCCTTTAAGTCGTGCTGCATCTCCCTAATCTTAGCAATTACGGCTCATTTCCATCATGACAGACACTTTTGCTCAGACTTTCTTCCCCGCGCTGGCTTCTCTGAGCTCCTCGCCGCTCGTTCGCAGACGGAGAAAGTAATTAGCACGCTAGCAGACAGGTGGATTTCACGCGTCAGTCCCGGTTAGCGTAACGTGGTTGATGTCTCCACGGTAACTGGAGGAAGAGGATAAGAAAATGAACCCAGACAAAAACAGAGAAAAGTGGAGGGCATACCTGTCACTGTAAACGTCTTCAGAGCATAAGTAGATTTTTAGAGAGTGATTTGATTTGGGAAGACTTAGAATTCGAAATGTCTAAAGTTTTGACATTTTAAACCTTGCCTGGGTGGAATGCATGGCCTATTCTATTCTATTATAAAGATGCACTATGTAACTTTTCTGATAAGAAGTCCGCCACCTGCTCGTCTCCATAGAGATGTTACTGCGCTGCCTGGAATGTTCCACAGTATGGTCTTTAAGTTATCCATCTTGCACTTATTAATACGGTCAATTTATAGCTCAAAAATACACAAAAACATGGATTCTAAATGTGAGTGAAGTTGCCTATCCACAGATCTGACTTGCTGTAATTTGGCCAGGTAGTAGACCTGGTTTAGTCTTGGTCCAGGTTTTGCTCTGGGTTTAGTTCCAGTTAACTCCTGATTTTGATGGTGTGTGCAAGTGTAAATGCACCCTAAGCAGAGATGGCCAGACTTCCCTCCAGACTTCCATTTCCTCCTCCGAGGTAGCCCAAGGCATTCCCAGGTCGCATAGGCCTTTGGGCTATAGCTTTTCCTCCAGTGTCCTTTATAAACACTATAGCAGTAAATTCATCCTCTGCAGTAGAAGCTGGCAGACCAAATATAAAAACATTTTGTGAGTTCAAGTCCAGACCTCTGGTTAATTAAATCTGTACTTCAAGGGCCTTTTCTCACATAAAAGCCCAATCTTGGATTAAATAACGAAAAACATAGGACTTAAACGGGACCAAACCAAGTCTACATCAGGGCTAGAGTTGCCTCGAGCGAGGATCAAACCAGGACAAAACCGGGACAAGCGTGAATGCACCTGTAGGAAGATGGATTTTTATAAGGTCAAAATGTTCTACTTTACATTAGGTGCCCTCCAGTCTCTGTAGCTGCACCCCCTCTACACTAAACAATCTTTCTCGTGCTTATCTTGGTCGAAATCCTTCACTCTAAACATCGATCTCATTTAAAGTGGACATATGGGTGTGGAGTCCAGTAGACATAACTCCACCAAACCGAGTCTGGAGTGATGCAGAGCAGACATGGCCGGAGTACAGAGTTGGTCACGGGTCAGTCTGGGGCTAATGGCAGAATAATGAGATTACACAGACCACATATACTCACTGTGTGGAGCTGCAGCCGGAGAGATCCACACTCTTCCTGGGCTTTGGTCAGCTGGGCCTGGGCACAGAAGGAGAGCCACAATCAGTGAGTCATGTGTGGCGTTTTTGACTTTATGAGCTTTTAACTTTTATGTTGTCTTCTGTTCAAAAATATACTGACTGTAAAGATGATACATGTAATAGTAGTTCAGATGGTGTAAAGGACTCACTGCTGCAGAAAAAAAAACTTGCCTGGAATCGGACCACAGAGCGTGACAAACCTCCATCCAACCATAATCGCTCAAATGTAGAAGTCATCTCCATTCCAAAATTCTCGTATGATTCAAAACAAAATATGTAACTTCTTTTTCCTGAGATAAATAAGAGCTTTGTTTGGTTTGGTGCTTCGATTGTTGATTCTGCTGAAATCTGTGCCATTTCTCAGCCTTCTGTGTTATTTTTTCCCCTTTTCTTTTCCTTTTTTTTTTACATGTAAGCCACCATGTTTGTTTTGACACAAATGGACCATGTGTCTCTGATTGTTTAATCAGCCTGTCAATCACTTCCTCTGGAATCGGGGAGACAGGATATAGTTCAAGACCCACTCGTCTTTGTAAAGTTTTGTCAAGGAGTGTGGTTTTGGCCAAGTGAGAAAAAACCCTTCCCATTAGAATTTGATGATGTCATAATTTCAGATGGAGGACAGGGGCCTATATAACTCTACAGGAGATTCACTGTTTTTGGAAGAAGCTATGATCCACAAAAGATGCCCCAAATTATTTGTTTGGGATTGGCGCCACAAACTTGTCATATTAATCTTATGGCTTAAAGTTCTTTCAACTGACAATTATTATATCTTTGAAGAACGGCACTATTTTCGGAAGCTATTGTGAGAAAAATTCTTACCTTAGTAAATTTGTCCATTGAAGACACTGAACTCTGAAGTTAGTTTTAATGTCATGTGGATAGGCCCAGTAATTGCAGACTTGTTTACCCAGTTTATGGTTAATATTTCAGTAATCTGACAGTTAAAAGCAAATTCCACCATAGAATTCTGACCCGTCCTCCAGCTCAGTTTTAAGGCACTACCTAAATTATCTGCATTTTGTCCGGGGGCGGGGCTTAGTGTTCCATGTCAATCAAAGCTAACCAACAGGTGCGTGCTGTATTTTCCCTGGACAATGAGTCCATTTCATAATCAGCAGATGTAATTACAGCAAATATTAAGGTTCACCGACATTGACAGTATTTTTGTGATCTGTTAAATCTGTTAAAAAAGTTTACTAATATCTTTATTTATTTATTTATGATTTTATTTTGTTTAAAAATTACAGCTCAGTTTTGCCAAGACCCGGATAGCAAACCAAGACCCTAAACTTACCTGTTCCTAAACCTAACCTTAACCTTAACCTGACTGTGTTAGTGGTTAAGCTAACACTGATTTCTGTATGTATCACGTGTCACAAAGTGGCAGCTGTTTGGCAAAACTGGGTTTTGGGGAAAATGGTGCCCGTGATGCATCAATGGAAATTAAAATGAAAACTGGATGTGCTTTTGTTATCATTTTAGGTCTAAATTTGCTTTGTCAAAAAGCTTGCATGTTTAGACTTAGCATTTCATCTGGAGGCGGGACTTAACATTTTATTGCAACCATGGCAACAGACTTTTAAACAGTGTTTTCTTATTCACCTGTGCTGCCGAGCTTTTAGGGAGTCCCTCAGTTTTAAACTATAGCAATTATAGAATGTTGTGATGTCACGTGAACTAAACCTATTCAAATAGTGTAAATTGATCAGTTGAAATGGCAGTGAAAAAAGAATGTCTACAAGCTATTGATACTGTGCAGACATCACGCAGGGGATGTTCTACATGTGTCTCTAATGGTGGAACGTTTAGGTTACTAGTGTTACCATGGTGACACAACGCACACATCAGCAAACACTGTCAAAAAGTTTTAAGGTTGTCTGAAAACTCAAAAAAACTGAACAAAATTTATTTAAATGACACATTTTCAGGAGCCTGTGATCAATACGAGCGTTCATGGTCCCGTTTAGGAGTTTGATTTTCAACAAAAATGGTGGGTGTGAGTAACTGAAAAACAGTTGGCAAATGCTAGCTAGCTTGTGATTGTAATTTTATGTGTGAGAGACTTGTTTAACAGTGCACATCAGGGCACCTGTTGCAGCTCCAACTTAGTCACTTCTTTATGGTCAGATTGTGTTAAAATAAAGCATGGATTAAAGCCTAATAAAGCCTCAGACATAGCATGCCTACAGTTAGCATCACACCCCCAGGGAATAATGACATCAGCTGCAAAGTGTCAATAGCAGAGTACCTCCATCTCAGTGTTGTGGCTCTGGATCTTCTGCAGCAGGTCCTCAGCCTCCTTCACTCGTCTGTTGAGCTGTGGGGAGTATTCTGTCGCTCCGAGCTCACTGTCGTACGACTCCAGGATCCCACGCATCCCGTCACGCTCCTGCAAACATGATAGATCCATTAGAAGATAGCTTTACTTGAATACGGTGTTTCTCAAACTGTGGCTGCCTCTGGTGGTACGGAAGGCCTTCTGCAATTTGAGTACTTGTTTAATTTAGAGACAAATATATTCATGTTTTTGACCTCCTTTGGGCTAGTGTTGTCAGGATACTAAAATTTCAAACTCTCAATACTGAATCTGATACCATGATGATCTTTAGACACTAGAATAAGATTTGTAGTACTCTCTTTTCTATTCCCATGTGGCCTTATATCTGTGTAATCCCTCAGTCGTCCAAGTAGGTTCCATAGTGGTCCATGAGCTGTATCAGAACAAGTATAAGACCACACAGACTAGTATATGCCCAAGATCATTCTAAAGCAGTTCATGAAAGGTTCCATTTCTGACCCGTCAATGTGACTTTTTTAGTATCGATACCTGCTCAATACCTGCGAGTATCTAGTTTCGATACTAGTTTTACAACCCTACTTTGGGCTAGTCATTATTTAGAAACTACCTTCTAGACCTGCCTCATTCTAGACCTTGTTTATCAATTGAATCCTGATATAGTCCATGTTTAGATCTGGTGGTAAAACAATGGCTTATAATATGATAACATGAGGCAGCGATACTGAGATAATCAATATATTGCACAGGATATTCTACAAATACATAACCTTTACGATACCTGCTTTTCACAACTGATCCTCACATGGACTCACACGTAAGTTTCACTTTAGTTTTCTTTATATATGGCACTTTAGATCAAAGGCAGGGCTGCACAGCACATGCTTTTTGTTTTGATGAATAACTTTATTCTTTTACCACACCACATTTAATTCGGATTTACGTTTTAACCAGGACCGAGGAAAAGGAGGATTTTTGCTGAGTTTTGGTTCATATTATCTGTTTGGCTTCAACTTGAAGCAAACTCGTTTGGCTGCATTTTACACAGATATATACTACACCTCATTTATTTGGGAATTACGCTTTTACCGGGACCGAAGGGGATGTTGGCGGAGTTTGGTTCATATTATCTGTGTGGCTTCAACTTTATGTGGACACTGCAGACTGTGACCAAATGTGGATTTATTATTACACTTTGACTTTGGGACACTAAAGCCCAACACTGGAGATTTGATGTGTTTCAGTGGATACGTTGCAACTCTGGACACGCGGTTTTTCAGCTCTTTTATCAGTAAGACGCTATACTGCGGTTTGTTTGGACACATGTTGCATATGCGAAACGTGAGTGCTCTTTGTGCCATTCGTTTGTGCAGTGGTGATGTGTGAGCACCTGCGCTGCTCTTAAATAAATCAGTGCGATGTATGTATTGGCTCATTGACGTGGCCATTTAAAGCCAAGGAACCCAAAATTGGCCCTGAAGAAATGTTTTTCGGTACCGTACTTACCGGACCTTTTTGGTCGGTGCCTTCTTGGAACAGAGTTTCATTGCCCAATCAAAAACTGTATTTTTGATTTCTCAGCTGCCCAGGCCCTTCTGTGTGAAGTTTGCATGTTCTCCTCATGTCTGGGTGGGTTTCAGTGGGTTTCTTTGGGCACTCTGGTTTCCCTCCATAAACAATAAAAGGTAACATGATTATCTAAATATGTTATGTGTTCACAATACTCCATAGTGTAAGACCTCCTCTTTAACAGGAAGTCCATTTTGAGCAATTTTGCCTTTTACAATGAAAAAAAGCAAAACAATGATCTAGGAATGTTATATGTTATATTTATTATCAAGTAACAGTAATAATAAATGTCCTTCAAATACATGGACCAAACATGTGTACCTCCTCCATGTTGTGCTATACTAATCCTGTTATTCCAGTAATGCTGAAGTGGCCCTGTACTATGTGAAAACACAGCACCATTACAGTAATCTGATTGGGTCCTGTGATTATCCAGGTAAGCAGCAGTAATCTGTTTAAGAGCAGCTCAGGGAGGTCATTTCACAGCTTGTGTAGGTGAAAGCAGGCCTAATGTCTTTATTTGGGCTGGGTGCACGGCTCTCATCATTTGTCATGCCACATTAGCTCACCTCCTCCTCCATCTATCCTCAGTACAGCAACAGCGGGGGGGAAGATTTGTCAAAAGCTAATCCAAAGTGCAATTAGAAAGATCAAAATTAGCAAATCAGAAAGGCGCCAGTTTTTTAACAGGACATGCTACGTTCCCTCATCAAAACACACCTGGAGCTGTTCAATTACAGAATGGATGGATGTTACCATTAGTGAGCTCACCTCTACACAGATCTGACCTGTAACTTGGCGTCTGAAATGGCATCGTAATGGAGATGAATAAAGAAGATCTATTGTGCTTGTGTCTGCTCTATAATTACAGCCGCTGACACCCGTGGATCATTATGTTATAATTTGGACATTTTAAATCGCAATATCCATCTGAAACAACTTAATAAAAGAAACAAGTCCGCTGACTTACGCGGTGCCCGATAGGAGCTGACGTTACTGTAAGCTGCAGATCACACAAGCGAGTAGCTGATTTTTTTTTTCCATTTGTACAAAAGTGACTACACACTGCTGCCGAATCCTACACATATCACAGATTAAGAAAATAAAATTGGAGGATGAAGTAAGTACAAAGCAGTGGGCGTGTACTGGTTGATCTGCAATATGGCGTCTTAAAAATAGGCGTTTGAAGATTGCTCAAACATGCTCTAATCACTCCAAAGTAAATGGGGGGGAGTAAATGGTGAGAAACTATAACATGGTTAAAAGTTTGAAAAGTCAATTTTGAAGAATAGGTCCGCTTTAAAGTCTGACTGTGGAACATTCCGGGGAAATCAATTAGATCTTCATGGACAAAAGCAGGAGGCTAATCATCCACCAGAAAAGTGCAACTCTACTTCATGATTGTGCCGTTAATCGTGGTTACAAGGTCACTCAGATATCTCAATTTAAAAGAAAAACAGAGAGATAGAAAGAAAGATAGAAAGAAGTGGTAGAGGTACAGAGGTAGGGGTAGAGAGAGAGAGGCAGAGAGGTAGAGATAGAGGGGTAGAGAAAGAGAGGTAGATAGACAGAGGCAAAGAGAGAGGTAGAGATAGAAAGGTAGAGAAAGAGAGAAGAGAGGTAGAGATAGACAGAGAGGTAGAGATAGACAAAGAGGTATAGAGAGAGGTAGAGAGAGACAGGCAGAGAGAGACAGAGATAGACAAAGAGGTAGAGAGAGAAAGAGAGAGATAGAGAGAGACAGAAAGGTAGAGAGAGAGACAGAGAGAGATAGATGGATGGACTTTGTGTTCACTACGAACACATGGATATATATTGGCATGACGACCTTATTGGTATATTCCTCATGGTTCATAGCTATTCAAAACACACATTAGGTCATATTTTTCGTTCTAAAATAGGAAATAATTCCACTGTAAATAACAAGTCCTCAAACGGTAACTAAAACTCACAAAGCCACAGCTGCCCTGGGTTTGACTGAGAAGAGCTTGGTCGCCAATCTGTGCCAATCCAACCACCGCATAAGCGAGGTGGGTGAAGTGTCTTGCTCAAAGACATAACAACTGTGGACACAACTGAAGCTGAACTTTTGGGTTTCTGGACTAATGCTGTAACGTCTAACCCACTGTTAACTAAACTAAAAGTATTTTTGTATTAACCCAGCCAATCATAATAGAGTTGTTTATGGACACATTTAAAATATGCAATGTGAATTCAATTTTGATTTGAAAAAAATATATATATATACTGAAAATCAAATTACAACGAGTCCCTCAAATTTCACATTTTCTACAACGGTTAGATTGTGTTTGGAGGTCAGTGCACAGAGGAGGTGTGGGCGGGCGCTAACTGACATGCCCGCTAGCTACTCTCTCCCCATTATTGTGCAATGGAAATCACTTTATCTAAATCAAAAATCTGTCGGTGCTTTGGCTGATCCGCTCTCTGATGCTCGGCTCTCACATCAGACCGATCCATGTGCTGAGACCTTGGCTGAAAAAAAAAAAAAAAAAAAAAAAAAAAAAAAAGCCGTCTAATTTTAAACGTCGGCAGAGCAGGACGAGATAAATCCATCAGCAATATACTTTTGTCGTTTATTCTTTTTTAAATGCTTTATGTCGACGGTTTGACCAAGCAGAAAATGGGCGAGGGCTCTAATGGTTCGGAGAGTGTCCTCTATAGGAGTAAATAGTGAGAGTGTAGCAGATTCTACTCCTTTGAATCAACATTGTACAGTCTAGTGAAGGTGTGTGGACTTTAGAGGGGCTATTACACTTCCGTGGGGTATTAACATACTGGTCTAAATATGCTAAGCGTTAACAGTTACCGTTTATTGTTTTGAAAATGCTCTCCCCTTCAGAGCGCTATCACAACACAATCAGCGTCCATCCCAGTAATGAATCTACTGCACATTGCGTCAGGTTTGTGAAGTTGTAGTGTATTGTTTAGTATAATGCTTTAGTATAAGGAAAATTGCTGTTATAACACGGTAGAAAGTTCCAAAAATCTCTTTAAAAGCTCAAAACATGTCTGGAGTGGTTTTCTGAATCATTTGTGCATGTTTTAATGATCATAAACGTTTTAATATGTTGTTTTTGGTGAATTTAGTATTTTCAAACCAACAAAAGGTAACATGGTGATCTAAATATGTGTTTAAGAAGTCCTATTGTGCTTGTGTCTGCTCTATAGTTACAATCTATGGGCCCCATGGATCATTATGTTATAATTTGCACATTTTAAATCTCAATATTCATCTAAAACAACTTAATAAAAGAAACAAGTCCACTGACTTCCGCATTAGAAAGCTGTGGCGCCCAATGGAAGCTGACGTCGCCATAAACGTCTTCACAACAGAAAGCACATCATGCTAGCAAGCAGCCGATTTTTTTTTACATTTGTACCAAAATGACTACGCAAAGCTGCTGAATCCACAGATACAGAAAATAAAATTGGGGAGGGAAGTAAATACAGAGGAGTGGGCATGTACCAGTGGCGGTGAAAACATGGGTTGATCGGAGCAGTGACGTCTTGAGGTACAGAGGAGTGGGTATGTACCAGTGGCGGTGAAAACATGGGTTGATCGGAGCAGTGACGTCTTGAGTATAGGAGAATAAGGATTACTCAAACACGCATGAATCACTCTAAATACAACTTTAAGAATGTAAATGAGAAGGGAAACAACTATAACATGCTTAAAAGCGCTAAAAAGTCAATTTTACAACTTCAAGTGAGTAAATGTCGAGGGGAAACAACTATAACATGGTTAAAAGCGCTAAAAAGTCAATTTTGCAGAATAGATCCGCTTTAACGATTAATACCCCATAAAAGTGTTATACCCCTTCTTTAAAACATAGAGGAGCTTCATGGATTACCACCTGCTGAAATATACCAAAGGGTGAAGTCTTTTGAACTCGTAAGGGAGATGCAATGAATAAGAAAGCATAGTTAAAGTGAAAAGTGAGCCAAACCCAGGCTGTGTGATGGTGGTTCGTACCTGTCGCCATGGGAGACGCTTCATTGACCCTGTGTCTCAAACTAATGACCAGGTGCTGATCTTTTAATGAGCGCTGTTACTTACAGCTTTGTGACCGAGGCGTCTTCTGTCTCTAAACACAAAGCGCTCGAATAAAAGACCTGTATTAGTTATTGTGAAGGATGGGTGAATGAGAGCAATCATTATGTCGAATGTGTTATTACTGATGATTTGGCGGTCGGCGGTTGCCATGGCCGTGGTTGGCTGCTCTTGTGGCCGACTGGCTGGCACGCCGAGCTTTAAATCTTTTTACATTTTTGTCTTAAATTTTTAACTTAACATTTTGGGATTTTAACCAACTAAGAAGTGCAACATGCGCAGTTCAAAGGATGGAAGTTAAGGACTACTGGATTGTGTGATTTGAGCAGTTTGTGGTTCGTTTTCCCTGTATCCATGGTGACCTTGCATGGAGCTTGCTATGCTAACCAGCTAGCTCTGAAATGCGACAGACTTTTTTACAACAATGCAACAAACTTTCTACACCAAATATGGCAGAAGACGTTCCAGAGGAAACACACGAGGGAATTCTCTCATCACTGACCGAAACAACAAAGCGAAAAGAGAGTGAGGCTTTGGAGACGCAACAGGACAGCCTCTCCTGAGTTCATCTGGATCCCCCTGGACATTGCAGGAAACAGAGGACAGAGAGGGCACAGAGGAGGGACACTTTTGTCCTGAGGGTTGTTATTCTCCTCAAACTGCCCTGACACAGGATCTGATGACCCTACCTGCTGAGCTGCACATTATTGTATTTTAAATAAAACGATATTGATTGATTGATTGACTGATTACACATGGAAAAAGCACAACATTTTATATTATAATAAAGTAAAAAACTAGGGCCACAGGGGAATGAGGGGAATGCTTGTTATCTGTTATGTAAGAGGTGTAATTCATACGCCTGTGGTGGCAAGTTATTTCTCTAGCCATAGAAGATTTACAGAAACAAGGCCTCTAATCTGCACCATCATCAACCACTCACGCGGCATAAAGCCGGCCCACCATTACAGTTTGTCTTCGGCTGCTACATTATTGACAAGCCATGATTTTTGTCAAAGGTCCAGCTTTTCCAACTCTGGTGTTTATAGAAAGGGTATTACACTTCTCTGGGGTATTAACTGCTAACACACATAACATATTTAGATCACAATGTTACCTTTTATCGGCTGCTACATTATTGACAAGCCATGATTTTTGTCAAAGGTCCAGCTTTTCCAACTCTGGTTCTTATAGAAAAGGTATTTCTCTGGGGTATTAACTGCTAACACACATAACATATTTAGATCACAATGTTACCTTTTATTGTTTTGAAAATGCTATATTCGCCAAAAACAACGTATTAAATGTGTAATTAGTTTCAGTTTTCGTTTTATCCCCCCTGCGTTTGCTTCCCGCTCTAAGTCACTCCCCCTTCAGAGCGCTATCACAACACAATCCACAGGAATCCCGCTAATGAAACTACTGCACATCGCATCAGGTTTGTGACACTGTAATGTATTGCTTTGTATCCTGCTTTTGTGTACTTATGGTGTGTCAGTGCACACCAGCGCCTGCAGAACAGAGCTTAATATTGCACTGTTTAACCACGTTGTAACAAATAATTATAACTTTTTAAAGAAGACCTATTGTGCTTGTGCTGCTATATAGTTCTAATCTAATCTAATCTAATAAAAGAAACATGTCCGCATAAAAAACTGCAGTGCCCAATTGGAGCAGACATCATGGCTCTTTGTAATCATGACGTTTACAGTGAAGTTGTCGGCGCGATAATTGCGGATGACGCCAGCAAGCAGCGGATTTTTTTTCATCTGTGCCACAATGACGTGACGCTGCCGAATCCTACGTGCATCGCCGATTAAGAAAACAAAAGTGGAAAACGAAGTAAGTACAGAGCAGTGGGCGCATGTCAGTGGCGGTGAAAATGGAAATTGATCAGCAATATGGCATCTTGAAAACAAGTGATTAAAGATTGCTGAAACATGCACAAATCACTCCAAATACAACTCCGGGAGGGTAAATGAGAAGGGGAAACAACTATAACATGGTTGAAGGCTCTGTAAAGTCTATTTTGCATAATAAGTCTGCTTAAATGAAACTTCTGAGATGAGCTTTTTGCATGTAGAAAGCCCCATACACACCGAGTGTAACTCCACTAAGGGCCTCATTTATCAACCGTCTATCCCATGTCCTAAAGCTGAGACTGAGGGTCCAATCACCGCGTAGAGTGATCCTAGATGAGGTGCTTTCCTGTCCCTGCACCGCTGCCATGCCACAAGCATGTGTTTTCCCGTCTCCCTTCGTTCCTACCCCTTCCTCCCTGATTCACCAGCGCTGCTTAACCTGCTGTTCAAAGTTTTCACGGCTCCCCATCAGACAGATCCAACTGTGCCCTTTACAATTCACTGTTAACATGCCCAAAAATAGCTGTTTTTTTCAGTTTATACTCGCAATTTAGAGCGTGGAATAGTAAGTGAGGTCCTAAAAGACGGTGCCAAAATCTCCATCATGCTATCCATCTATGTCCGTCACAGTGATGGATTGGAATTATCTTTAGAAAACCACTGCTGCCAGCATAATAGCCCTGAACTAGTCCTGCTGTTTAAGTCCCAGCTCCTCCACAGACTCGAGTCCACTCATTATGCTCCTGGTGATAAACTGCAGGAGTCGAGTGACTCTGCATCATGGCTCTGCACCATGGAGGAGGAAGAGGAGGTGGAGGAGGAAGAGGAGAAAGAAGAGGAGGAAGATGAGGAGGAGGCCAGACTGATTTGTGTGTTCAGCTCTGGACCATGTTGACCCAGAGAATTACACTGGCTGACAAATCAATAGCACCGGAGCTCTAGTGAGGAGCAGAGGGGAAAGCAAAACAGGCTGCGGGAGAGAGGAGGAGCGCCATCCGGGCAGAGGGGGGCTCTGAGGGAGAGATGGAGAGAGAGAGGGCAAGAGAGCAAGACAGAGAGAAGGGGTGATAGAGAGAGGGGGTGCAAGAAAGAGAGAGGGCAGGAGAGCGAGAGAGGGTTATAGGGACAGAGGGGGTTACAGAAAGAGGGTTATATATAGAGAGAGTTATGTAGAGAATTGGAGAGAGAGTTAGAGAGACAGAGACTTATAGAGAGATATATAGAGAGACAGAGAGAGCAATAGAGAGAGATAGAGAGAAAAAGATAGATTCAACTGTTTAGGCTGCAAAATGTATGTCAAATGGTTGGTAATAAACTTCATGTGCTGTACACAAACATTGTCAAAGTCTTTTTTTTTTACTGTTATAATAAAAGCCAAGTTTAAAACGTGCTCTTGAAAACTGTATCTTGATTTGAAAAAATAAACTGAACAAATAATTGCAATTCAATATTTGTTTAGCCTTATTACACACAATGCCAAAGCCAATATCTTAGCAAGTTAGTGCCTCTCTTCAGCCACATAGAAGACAGTGACTCACCAGTCTCCAGGCAGAACTGAAGATGCTAATTGGAGAAGCGGCGAAATGTTTCCCCTCCAAAACTTTTGTCCAGTTGACAGAATTAAATCTCTTTTGCTTTATATTTGATTGTTTTATGCATGTATGAGTAATCCTGTGTTGTCCTACATTTGAGGGTTGAGTGGCTTGAGTTTAGTTTCACACTAAATACCCAGGGGAAAAAGCCTTACATGTCTTCTTTTAAAGTAAACCTATTCTGCAAAATCGACCTTTCTGAGCTTTTAACCATGTTATAGTTGTCTCCCCTAATTTACTCACCTAAAGTTGTTTTTGGAGTGATTTGTGCACGTTTGAGGAATCTGTAATTGCTTATTTTCAAGACGCCATTTTGCTGATCAACCCGTTTTTACCGTGACCAGCATACGCCCACTGCTCAGTACTAACTTTATTCTCAAATTTGATTTTCTTGGTCTGTGATGCGTGTAGGATTCAGCAGTGTCGCGTAGTCATTTTGGTACAAATGAAAAAAAATCCGCAGCTCGATAGCTTGATGTGCAGCTATCCTTAGGAGGGGCCGACAGCAAGCTGCTCTTTGTTGTGATGACGTTTAAAGCGACGTCAGTTTTCTAACGCAGAAATCAGCTGACTTGTTTCTTTTATTAAATCGTTTTAGATGAATATTGCGATTTAAAATGTGCAAATTATAAGATAATGATCCACGGGTGTCATAGATTATAACTATATAGCAGACACAAGAACAATATGTCTTCTTTAAGTGTCTAAACAAGTATTTTCGTGTAATCATTTGATGCAGTTGTGTGAGCTGTTGTTTGGAACTGAAAGGTTTCTCCCCAGTATAGATCGAACGCCACCCACTTGTCTTGGGCGTTACATAACCCGTCTGTGGTGTACCTTGGTGAGGAGCAGCACCCTCTTCTGCAGCCGACGCACCAGCGAGTCCTGGGCCTCCCTCCGCCTCTGCTCCTCCACTGTGCACGCCCTCTGTTGGCAGGCTTCAGACTGCAGCTCCGACTGGCTCCGCTCCATGCTCCTCACCCTGGATCCAGAGAGATACAACAGACCATGTGTGAGATTCAAGAGGGAATACCAACATGAGATAAAGGTGCACTTTCCTGGTTGAGATTAGTGTCACGATAATAACATTTCAACCTTGATTTCGATACTAAGGAATAGACCGGATACTCAATACCGATTCTGATAGCACGATGATAAGGAAAAACACGCTTTCTTTAGGCAATAGACTGTGATTTTCAACTTTATTTTATATTCCCATGTGGCCTTATATCTCCCTCAGTCGTCCAGGTAGGTTCCGTAGTGGTCCATGGGCGTGTACGAGTCTATGTGTCTTATACTTGTTCTGATACAGCTCAAGATCATGGGGAGTTACTAGTCTATGTGTCTTATACTTGTTCTGATACAGCTCAAGATCATTCTAAAGCTATTTAGGAAAGGTTCATTTCTGTCCTGTGAATGGGAATTTCTTAGTACTTTTGACAACCCTAGTTGAGATTGGCATTAAAGTTATCTGTCTTGCATTTGTTCAATCGCAGGTGTTTTTATAGCAAACAGGGTTCTATCTCCACAGATCTCACCTGACAACGTGCCCTGCTTGTCTCCAAGGAGATAGATAACTTGCTAAGACTTTATAATAACTATACTTTTATTAACCTTAATAGAGTAGACTTTAAAGATTTTTTCAACATTGTTCCATCATCAAAAACATGCCTGAAGAGGTTTTATACATCATCCATCTCCTCCTCCAGAATAATTCAGGCTTAATAACTAAACTAAACTAATACTCTAACCCTTGAAGTACCTATTAAACCTGAATCATTCTTAATAAACTATTTGTTCATTATGAATTAAGTCTTTGTTCATGCACCTTAAACATACACTTATTAAACTACACCTTAAGGCCAGTTAAGGTGTAGTTTAACGCCACACTGTGAAACATTCTAGGCAAGGCAATGGCATCTCCACGGAGACAAGCTGGTAAATGGTTTATATATAGCCCTTTTCAATCCCCAATGGGCATTCAAGGCACTTTTACTCTCCCCTCTCCTGTGCCAATTTTTTTTTTTTTGTTTTTTTCAGATGTTTTGTCCCAGTACAGATATATTGTATAAGCAGATCTTGAGCTCAAAATAAGTCCACTGTGTACTGTCTGCGTCCAATTAGATAGCATTTTATAGTTAGAGAATCAGGAAAAGCACTGTTTAGCATGCTGTTGATGTTAGCTTTACCGTGACAGAAAACTCTACACTGGTCTCTGAGAGTTGTGAAAAGTGCTTATAAACTTATCGTAAATAATTAGGACGCTCAGAACGCATAAGGTAAGTGAGGATTAACTTTGGACCACCACAAAGTGTAAAAATCCCATATCTCCAAAAATGTAAGAAGCCAATCCCAAATTGACCCCGATGTCTGCCACAGATAAAACACTAAATTATGATTAAACTGGCTATAAACCAGAACAAACTATATTCAAACAATCACATTTTCCAATTCAACTAAACTTGATGCAATTTTCAAGGACATTATCTAAGCAGAGACTGAAATTCTCGTTTAAAAGTAATTGTTGAAACAGCATAATACACCCACATCGTCACTTGACTTCTCATTCAGACTATTCAAGGAGACTGACAAGTAAGAGGTTTTTTCTCCAAGTCTAATGCTGCCACAGGCGTCAGACGACGAGTTGAAAAATGTGACCTTTCCGCGAAATTTGCCGCGCATCAACGAGTTTCAAACACCTGCCCTCGAAAGCAAAGGCGTCCATCTAGAGGCGTTTGGTGAGATTTTGACGCCGCGGTGAGAACATAAGAGCATAGGAGCATAAGAGTAACAGCATTTTGTACTATCCACACATTCATTTTCTTCCTCTTTTTCGGGGCCGGGTCGCGGGGACAGCAGTCTAAATATGGACTCCCAGACTTCCCTCACCCCAGACACTTCTGCCAGCTCCTCCGGTGGGACCCCAAGGTGTTCCCAGACCCTCCAGCGTGTCCTGGGTCTTCCCTGAGGCCTCCTCCCAGTGAGACACGCATTTTGTACCACATGTGCATATTTAAGCTAACAAATGAACAAGCAAAGCAAAACAAATTGAAGAGGCTATGCCCAAATATTTGCGTGTAATAAAGTAAAACTGTTTTTACTTTACGGTACAGACATATTGTAAAAGCATCTCTTAGGGTCAAAATGAGACCACTGTGTCCTGTCTGAGGTCTGATTATAAAGTTTTATTAAACGCAAACCAGGAAGTAACGCTGTTAGCATTCTAGTTCTTATTAGCATTCAGAGTAGTTCAGATAAATGTCTTTTAATCCACAGAAGACTGGCGATAAATTGCACAGGTACAAGGCACAAGTACAGTCGTGTTTGCAGTCGCCGATGCCGATCCTCGCTGTGTGGATTTATGCAAACAGAAACACGTGTGGATCTAGTTTCGCCTTTTTACTTTTAAAGAACAGGTGTCATTATTTGTGGAGGACACATTTTAAAGGGTAATACGGATGACAACGCTGCCGTGACTCTCAGAGGTGAGTAATGGAGTAGTCTTTAAATTATTTTCGCTATTTCCTGAGTTTGTATCTTGGTGTCCGTCAGTGAGTTAAAGATTTGGTATTTTTTGGTATTTGAGAGCTATGGCCACGCCCTCTTTTTAGTCAGCAATGGGTAGTGAGTTTCTTTAGTTGATTACAGCCGTGTTTTTCATACTGTTTTTCAGCGCATATCGTCCGTTAAGAGTCCGACCGTGTGCTGTGCCTGCTCCAGTACAGTCCATCACTTGGAGACACTACATTAGGTGAAATCTGCTTTGCTCTGTGTGGCTTTGGGGATATTAGCGTCTGGTTTTACAGCGCATTACGTGAAAGAAAACCCTCCCTCATCGGTCCAGAAACCAGGTGCGTCTGTGTCTGTACCAGGGCTGATCAATAGGACCAGAATTACTCTGGGGAACCATGATACAGAGTCCTCCCTCTCGCTACCCGCCTCTCTCTCTCTCCCCTCCGTCTTTTCCTCTCCCTCTTCCCTCTGTTTTTATCTATCCTTGTCGCCGTCTCTTTCTCCCCCTCCTGTCCTTTCCTCTCTCGTTCTCTCCTCTTTCTCTCTCTTTCCC
>KN475210.1:6876-47179 GCA_000787095.1 Periophthalmodon schlosseri
CCTTTGTATACCTTGGGAAAGACACTTCTTCAATTTGCCTGTATTGGTGTGCAGGAATGAAATTTGGATTGAAAAAAACCCCACAAAAAGCAAAAAAAACCAACCCATCACATCACAATATGGATTTTATCAAGATTCGTGCCCTTACTATTGCCCCATATGGAACAATTAAATAAACAGTATAACAAATAAAATGAACATGAGAAAACACAACTCCACTCTGATAATCTATGCCAGTAATAAAGTGAATATTGATCTCATTTACTGATGCATTACTATTTGACTTATTTCATTTCTATTGTTTTAAAT
Organism: Periophthalmodon schlosseri; assembly: GCA_000787095.1. Classification (NCBI taxonomy): domain Eukaryota; kingdom Metazoa; phylum Chordata; class Actinopteri; order Gobiiformes; family Gobiidae; genus Periophthalmodon; species Periophthalmodon schlosseri. The sequence goes on from KN475210.1 coordinate 7,186, forward strand.
TAACATAGCCATATATGCACAAGACAAATTACCCAGGCTTTTAATCAGTTGCACATTATTTACCACTGAACAAACCCTTGACATCAGCAGGACATTTACAGCCATAATGGGAGATATTGATTCCACTGCAGTACACATTTTACTGTTAAAGTATATGTACCAAACCACCTTAAATACTAGACAAAGGCATTTGGGTTCTGGTGTGAACTCTATGTCATAATTCAAAATTAGGAAAGACATTATCTGAAGTCTTGAGTAAAATCACACAAACTTGACCCAATAAAAACTAGATGTATACATAATTTAGTGGCAGAGTGGACAGGAAATCTATAGTCATTTTGGGGTATGGCAGTGCCAAGCAGGTCTGTATTGATTGTATAAGAGCAGGTGTTGAATTTATTGTAAAGCCAAAAGAGGAGAGATGACAACTGAACGATACCTGACACATGGGATCAGTGTGGTCCTAACCCTGCCTTTATTCCCCAACAAAATATACCAAGAAACTACTTAAAACAAGACAGATTGAATTTGGCCCAAGTGAGGAATTATATGAGCAGTTTTAACGGAGCGTCTTAAAATGGCCAGCAGCACTGCGGGTCTTGGAAGAAATACAACAAGCTCCTGGACACAATAACTGTCTGTATACAAAGTCCATATACTCTGTGTTATTGCTGTTGTAAATGGGTTACTGAAGGCGAAGACATTAGGCACAGAAATGATTATGGACTAACTGTAACAATAAAGGAAAATCAGATGTAGTCACAGGAGAATTGTTTACACCTTATTTCAATTTTGTAATAAATAAAAAATAAATAAAATCTACTGTGATCAACATCTGTGAGTTACATTGTGAGTTACATTGCTAAGGAACCAAGAAAAGACAAAGACGTTACCTCTTAAGCGAAAGTAAACAGGTCAAAGTTCAAGGGGGGCCATTAGAATAACATTAGCCATGTCAGGTCAGTACAGTAATGCGTGGAGCCATGAGTGCCTTCAGGCTGCAGTTGTAGATCACCTGGTTATAACACCAGGCCTTGTCTCTGCACACTGGATATTGATATGCCGAACATGAGCTGCACATTAAAAACCGCCTCCTGCCCTTTATTTTCACTCTAACAGCACTTCAGGGTCCTGATATCATCTCGGCCTTTTATTCGCCTTATTGTTTTTATATTGTTTTTGCAGCATTATTGATGTTTGCCATGTCCTGTATGTGGGGCCTATATGGCTCTGTCTTGTTGATGGAATGTTTTAGATGCCAAGGCACATTCAATTTGCCAGTACAAGTGGAAAAGAAATTCAGACATCTTGATGCAATTTGGAGCATTTAATAATAGACCAGCAACATTTGAGGATATTGTTTTGCTGTAGAATATTTTTATATTATGTAAGTCCTTGAACGCTGTTAGTCCTAAACAGCGGCAAACTATTGAGGACCATCTTAGAAAAAGTACCAGGAGTAAAGCCTATAGCAATTCACATATAAAAACTGCTCAATTATTTATTCATGAGCATCCAGAAAGTTAAAAATTGACAGTTAAATAAATACTACTAGTACTGAATTTGCCAGCAATTTTGGAACTATATCAGCCAGTACAAAGAAAAAGACTTTAGGCCTGTCACGATATGAAATTTTGAAGTGTGGTATATTGGTGAAGACAATATAGACAATAATACTGAAACTAATTTATGCCATTAACACAATGACCCTAAAACAGGATTATACCCAAAACTATTCTTAAAAGCATGAGTTGCAATACATTAACAGAAGAATGAAGCACTTTAGTTAGTTTATATATATATATAATGAGTCATAAAAGGTCTTTATTTGACCCTCTACATCTCAATCTTATCACAGAACAGAAAAATACCAAAACATTCCCTACTTGTACAAAGAAAACTTACTCACGATAAATACTGACTCCCAAAATGTGTTGTTCCTTTTATCATATATTGAACGATAAGTCGATATAGTAATCATCATAACAGGGCTAGCAGTATTGTATGTCATATTTGCATTTTGTGCCAATGAAATGAATGAAATGAAAGGAATATGTACTGTATGATGTCGCAGCTAAAATGTACTATACCACTGATTATGTGACATGTTCAATTGATCTGAGTAAGAGCTAAGGATGTAGAACTATTTAGACCTCAAAACAAACACTTTCTCAAGTCATCAAGTGAGCTGAAGACCAAACCGGACAGGAGTGAAGTGAGCCGCTGTGAAATTGACTTACACAGTCCAGCTCGCAGCTACAATGGACAGGGGACACATTACGGTGGTGCATTTTGCGCTAGACCAAAAGTGATATGGCTTAAAGTGGTCAGGGGAGATAAAGTATGGGTCCTGAGGTGGCTGTGGGGAAGAGGAGAGAGGGAGAGAGAGTCGGGAAGATGAAAAGAACAGGGCTCTGGGCTCTGAAGAAATTAAACTGGACCGATGCCAGCCAGCCACAAAGCTCTGGACGGAGAGCAATGGCCTGCCTTCATCCTGCTGTACGTGTGCTGTAAATCTGCCACTGCACCTCTGGACTCTGCCACACACACCAAACTCTCACATGGTAGAACGAGCCTGCTCTAAATGAAGACTATACAGACAATAAACTAGTCTTCCCAGCTTTGCTCTACTTTATTTTCTCAACTAACTGCTTGTCTTCCAGAATGTTTAAGTTCCTGTCCAATACTTTCGTGATGCTGAAGCTTGCCCACCACTTTGTATCGTCTGCCTCCACTGCTCACGAGGCCGGACAGCTGTGTTGCTGATCAATTAACTCAAGTGTACAGCTTCCAAAGAATAGCAGATACATCCATTAATATGAGTGGAAGACCGCTGAAAAAATATACATCATACACCCCAAATTTGGTGCATTTTATCCCAGTTCCCCATAAGCCACATTCATTTATGCATGTTCAAAGAATGTGACTGAATGGTAAATGGTCACATTTTTATATAGCGCTTTCCACCTTCAAGGCACTCAAAGCACTTTACATCAAGGAACCACTCACCCACTGACACACACATTCATACACCAGTGTATGCAGACCCTAGGGGCAAGGTGGGTTTTGTGTGTTGCCCAAGGACACAACAAGAGCATTTATCTGTGGGAGCTAGAATTGCACCGCCAACCTTTGGGTCAGTGGATCTGACAGCTCAACCAATGATGTTGATGTCAAGAGCCGGATTCGAACCTCCAACCTTCAGTCACTCTACCAACTGAGCTACTGCCGCCCCTGTCGACTAGACAACAGGAGGGACGATAGTTACGGTATACGCACCATATTTTAGACACTATGCATTACGGACAAGCCGTTTTGAAATATAATCTATAAATGCATTTTAGGCACCTTGGCTTAATGGACACACAACTGTTACGGCTATCCTTGGGACTTTAGATGATCATATCTACTTATTTCCTGTTATGAGTTATAGATTGTTTTCCTAGACCAGTTGTGCTTCAGGTTTTGTTCATAGCAGTGATGCCTTGAAAGCAGACAATTCCCTTCCAAAATTTATCATGACAGAAGCCCATAATGATAGTGTCCTTACAGGTTCAACACCATCATACCATCTGCTATATTACATACTGTACCCCTTCCCTCTTGCACACAGAGCCGAGCAGGCAGCCTCTATCAGTCAAGAGTTCCCTGGAGTGCTTTGGCCAGCCAGCCGTCGCCATTGCTGCCATCGCTGCCATCGCTGCCATCCGCTCTGGCTTCCTCATTGCTCTCCTCTGCCACAGGGACACACGACCTGCCACAGTACTGAGCGCGTGTGTATGGGCAGCACGAGATAGCACAAGCTTCTGTTATCTAGTTTGTCCTGGCCAGACTTTCCCTCCACCTGGCCGCACGAGATGTGGGCATATTTGTGCAATGGGTTCCAGTGTCCAGACGGGTGCAGTGCCGGCCCTGAATGTCCTGAAATCAACACTCACTACTATTCGACTATAGCTCATACGCAGGCAGTCCGCTCTGGGGCTGGCTAATGACCAACAGTGTCACCAACATAACAGGGGGCAGGTACAGGGCCAGGAAATAAGTAGTGCGAAGAGAATGCCTATAGATTACATAGTTACAAAAGGCACTGAAGCACAGCATGGTCAAACTTAAGAAATTACAATTGTGCATGTGTGTTTAGACAGAAAAAAACATTTTGGGAATCTAAAGACAGAAGGAACAGCCAATATATCACTTCATATAGCAACCAATAAATGATGACACACGATATGATAAATACAGTTACAGAGAAAAACACAAAGCAGGGTTTAGTTATTACTTTAAATGAGTCACTTTTGGCATTTCACTAAATCACATTTCTTCTTCTGTGTATTTCTCCAATGGTCTTGGTTTAATACGCCTTCTTTATTCTCCAGTGACTAAAAGAATTGCTCTGAATGTGTGAATGCCCTAACTCAGCTGGTATAGCCTCAAGCCCCTTGTGACCCTGAGCAAGGATGAGATGATAAAATATGAATGAATGTACACAGCAGTAGTGTGTGGTTTATTATTGACAGAATGCTACAAGGACACGTGTGACGACAGCAAAGGGACTTCTTTCTTCCTCCTCATGAACACTGCACTAGGCTGGATTCAGAGCTACAGACACAGACACAGTTATTCTCAAGAGCATATTATAATTATGAATTAATAACAATGATGCACTGTAGTATTGTCACAATTGTTAGCATTTTTCAATACCTCAGTTGTTTTTTAGATAAAACGTAATTTTCAACTCAAAATAGTGGTAATATTTTTAATTATCACTAGCACTATTATTATTAGATTAAGATCATTCAAAACTATTCAGGAAAAGTCCAAATAGGTCCAGTGTAAGTGATTTCCTTCAGTATCAGTAATGACTTTAGTATAAATTAGTTGGTGGGTATTGTTTTTTTAACCCTAGTGCACTGCACTCAAATGGACATATGAGCACAAAGTAAAGTAATAATATACATTTTTATGCCTCAAATATCACTCAACTCAGTATAAAAGTAAAAAGTACATTTACATTTTAAAACATCCAAAAGCATTAGTATTTGAGACAAAATTATCAAATTCACTGCTAAACTATTACAATCCCACATGTTTCCAAAGAGGCTGGATGGCAGATCATAAGTGCAGCCTTTGCGTTATGTTCACTATATGATACAATCCATATTTTTTACTTTGGTATTTAAGGTTGATTGAATTATCCAGTTACATTTGACCATTGGTGAATCTTCATGCAAGCCCATCTCCTGTACATTTGGTCTCTTATGGAACATCCATGGTGCTGGTAGCACTTTCTGCCCTCTCGCCTTGAGCATTTCCCTGTATAGCTTCCATCATCCCCTGGTGGGGCATAATCCGCACCGTAAAGCCTGTCGTTAACATGCCAGAACAAACACACAGTAAAGTAGCTCCTTTTACAGCACTACTCAATACTACCTGTCCGCCCTGGCACCCGCGCGGAACGCCACAGCACCGGCCACTGCACAGGACGTCCCAGGAGCAGTGTGTATGCAAGAAGCTGAAGGTAAATGTATGCAACTATAAAGCCCTTTTTATTGGGCTTTAAAATAAAAGGGGAGGCATTGTTGGCTAATAAGACAGTAAACTCCACAGGGGAAGTAGTAAAAGACATGCAGACTAAGGGAAACAAGCTCCCCCAGGGCATCGCAGCGCTTTTGGACTTTATTTCACAAGTTTAGTTAAAGATGACTTGCAAGACATGCATTAAACTTTGAAACCCAAGCTACTACGTTTAATTAGTTTCACAGTAGGTAGACATTTCGCCCATAACGTTCTTGAAAAATGACTAAAATACGAAATAGTTTAAAGTTTTAAGGTGCACTATTTGCAAGTTTTCTGGTGGGAAGATCAAGCACCTGTTTGTCTCCATGGAAACGTTATTGCTTTACCTGAAATGCTCCATAATATGGCATAAAAGTTAAGTTGAGGCACGCAGGTGCCCCACCGGGCCAAGTTACAAGTTACAATCTGTGAGGTGAGCCCATTTACACTAAGACTGTATGTTTGACAATGTATTTGTTTGGCGATAAACATACATGTGTATAAATGCTTGATAGATGTATTCAGTGCCATACTGTGGATAACATCTCTATGGAGGCCCCATCTGATAAGTTGCAAAGCGCACCTATAAATTCCATAGCAACAATGGTCCCTGAAACACAAATGGCTACAGTCTGGGGTGAGTTGTGGAACTGAGCTAAGACTGTCTATTAGCAGTGGTTGATTGTAGCTTTGGGGGTTAATGAAGTAGAAAGGAAAAGGCAGGAGAAAGCGTGTAAACCCGATTAATGGAAGAAGTGCTGAAGCAAAGACACAGAGAGACAGAGGTGGGGTTAAAGACAGGACGTGTGTAATTAGAGCCAATATAGTAACAAAGAAATCTTGTGTCGGATTTCAATTGATTGGCATGACTTTACTAGGGGAAAATGCTTGTGGACTTGTTTACTTTCATTACTATTCATGTACTTCCCAGAGGTGTAAGAAGCCCTAAAGTAAAAGTTCTGTTACTTCAAAATGATGTAGTACTATCACATAGTATAAAGGAATAATCTACTTGTCCTTTGTCTGCAATACTTGCTCTACAACATCTATAATAATTACTATTATTTGCCTATACCATGAGAAAACTTGTGAGTCTGGTCTAGTTTGCTGATACTTCCCTTAGAAATTATAACCATGTACTTGAGTTAATTATAGATGAAAATCTAGAAACTTTTTATCTGTGTTCCACAATGTTTTTGTGTATATGTGACAGTAGATTCACACTGATAGCTTGGTTCGCTTCTCAGCCCAGCAGGAAATGATTAAAGTCATGGTCCAGTTAACTGCTGGTCGCTCTCGGCCCTGTTGGCACAGTGTGCACCCCCCACCAGTGCCTTGGAGCTTAGAAACAACACACACACATGCATGCATACACACACGCGCACATGCACACACACATACACACACACATATGCACCAGTCATCATTACACTGGTGCATGCACTCACCTGTGAACCTCCATTAGCCACGGCACACTTTAGCTCAAAGTTGGCAGCGCTCTACAAGGAGGCAGCGGGAACTGCACGGTAGGCTGATGAGGCGAACAGAAAAAGCCAGCATGGGTGTTCATTAAAGCACCCTGCCCCATTCACAGGGAGAAACAAGGCCATAAAGGCAATTAATCTGCCCATAAACAAGCCATTCTGTCTGTCCACCGCACCCACAAACACCGTGACATAGCTGTGGGTGCAGCGGGGAGGGGTGTGTTACCTTCTTATTCTCATTATCTCGCACCATCTATTTGATTCTGTGGCAGCACAAAGATAAATCCACGCATCTTGAGTTGGTTGATCTGAAAAGAGCAGCTATCTGAAGCCTGCATCACTCTGTAGTAGTGATAGTATAAAGAGTCCCACAGCACAGGCTGACAGGAGGCAAGGGAATCCACAGACTGAGCCAGGGATCTGTGGACGTCTTATCCATGTGTTGTCTGCATGTCGTCTGTCTGCATCTGCTAAGTCAAATTGTGTATTCTGGGGCGTTAATACTGTATATGACTTGAGAATGAATAAATATTATGGTACGTTGTTGAAGTATATTTATTTAGTGGAGACTGCAATAGAGATAGTATCACAAAGTTAGTCATTTGAGTCACAAGTAGTAAAGGAACAAAATATAACTAAGACAAAACATAAAAATACATTGAACAAGAAAATCTCCAGTTCTGCAATTTTCCCCCTACACTATAATGTCAATGGCTTTGCAGAGGCCAACTTTGTCCTTAAATACATGTAAAGGTGATTTGTAGCTTAAGGACAATTATGACCCATCCTTCGTACATTTTAACAATTGCCCATGGTTGTTTCTCATTGCTGGGTCAGAAAAACAATATAACCCTTGTGTATAGAGCATATCACTTAGAATAAAAGCGTTGGTGAAGTCATTGCCATGGGCAGCTTACTGAACAAGATGCATCCTACAGAGTAATGAGGGGTTTAGCTGGCCTTCCCAACAGTACATCCCTCCAGTATCTGCAGTACACACAGTATATTGGTGTGTTTTGGTACTTTACGTTACTTCAGTTGTGTTACATATTTTATGAGACATTATTACTCCTGAACTACATGATCCCTGGTGTTCCATCTGGACTATACAGCATTGGCACTATTGTGTGAGAGGGCCAATGCTTTCTATTTACCCATAACTATATAAAGAGCTTCCTGTTCAATAAAGCCCAGTATATAATTAAAAATGTAGCGAGTCTAATTCCATATTTTCTCTCTCCTTGTGAATGGCTATCGGGCGGATTCAGCCTTGTGGAAAATGAAAACTCTGAAGATTGGGGCTTCGGGAGCTTAGGGAACGCTATGAGCTAGCAGCATCGCTTCACCTGCCATGTTTACTGCTGCACACTGAGCTATTGCCCCACAACCTCTCTCTTTACACTCCAAGGATAGAGTTGGAAATAAGTTCTATATGCTGTAGTGCAATGATACTAAAATAATAACAAACTCTATTTCATTACGCAATACTCAATATTGACTTTGATCATAAAAAAATCTTTATATATCCATCTGTATAATTTTCATGGTTCATATAGATTCTGTTCAGGAAAGGTCCAATTGTGTTCAATTTTTTTTTTTTCCTTTCGTAGTCGTAGTTGTAGTAGTCATAGTAGTAGTCGCAGTAGTAAATTATTATTATTATTATTTTTTTGACAACTTTTGTATACAGTATATTTGTGGAGTACATAGTGAAATAAACAGCACTTCAATTAGTCCCCGACTGCCAGCTCTTAGGGGCAGGATAAGTCATGTTTAGCACACCTGTCTGAAGCCTAAATTAAAATAGGAGAGCTCGGGAACATTGAGCAGTGGTCATAAACCGGAGTGGGGTCCATCTTGTTTACACGAGGCCAGTGAGATGCAATAAATAAATCATTTCGATACTCAAGCAGTGCGTTCATATCAACTTGAATGTGTAGAGAAACAAAAACGCACAAGTATTCCTATCCGTAGGCAGAATAAATCAAACCACAGAATCTTTTGGAATTGTGTGTGTGCAGTCTACAACTAGGCAGTATCCACCTGAGACCTTGACTGACAGGTACATGGGTAACTGTCACAGCTACACGTCTAATGAATATGCACACTGGGATTGCATTATTTATACCCACACAAACATATAATACCAAATGTGCAGGCACGCTTTTTAAATGACTTCAGCCCGCACAATCGGATACAAAGGCAGACAAATACACATTAAAGCCAGGCAGAGACAGGAATAGCGTTTTTTCCATTGTGGTAGCTGTCACTGCGGGCTGACAATAGCGGTGATATGCAACCCACTGGGGTCACCTTGACTTTAAACACACAGTAGTTAACTCCATGTCGAACTTGCTATTATTTCCTGACTTTTTGCCTGTTCAGAAAGACGGTCTGCCTGTACGTGACTAATGCAGCTCCTCAATGAAAACAGGAAGCAGCCGTTTGGGCCTGTCAATCACACAATGTATATGTGTGTGTGTGAATGCTGAATGTCTTAGTGGCTTTAATGCAGGGGGCTCTTGAGAGGTAGAAAAACGAACAAGCACTTCCTTCCACCACTGAATAAAACATCCCATTTAAAGCCAACAGCCATAGAACATAAATCACGTTTTCTATAACTTGGCCATTATACAACAAGAACAAAATGTGGGCAGTAAAGGCAGAGTATAACACAGAGAATCAATGACAAGTATAGTAACAGCTGGTGAAGACAACAGTGCAAGAGGGGCTTAACAGCTTGTTCCTTACTATCGGGCAATCTGTCTATTTACTAGTGAAGGAAGATACAAGGAATCAAGATGAATCTAGAGCCAACCAATGTACCAGTCTTGTCCAGCCTTTGCTAATAGCCTCTTGGTTATTTACTGCTAACTTGTACAGCCACATAGTACATCAGGCTCAGTATGTCAGACACCGGACACACACAGAAATTTACACCTAGTGTATGGTTCAAAATATGGGAAGGACCCAAGCGGAACAGTGATCTTACAGGCAGGAGCAGCAGAATTCTAAGTATATCAAGAGACCATAGAAATAGTGGAAAAAAAGAGTGGAAAAAAGTGAATGTAATATGTGCGATAAGCTCCAGGTTTCAAGGAGAATAAGATGGTGTCGATATCGCATGGTTTACCAACAGTGGCACTGAGGAAAAGCCAGAAGACATGAAATCACACATGAAATCATCATTTTAAATAGTCAATTATATGCTTGGGTCTTTTTAAAGAAAGCATATTGTGCCTTTGTCTGTTATATAGTTATAATCTATGACACCCGTGGATCATTAGGTTATGTCCTGTGCATTTTAAATCATAAGATTGATCTAAAATGGCTGTAGAACACAACGGAAGTCCCTTTATGGCACGTCATGATTTCACATAGGTCTCCTTTAATAGAGAGGTCCAAAGGCAACCCTCTGTCAGTAAAAGAATGAGATTTGAAACCGAGTTCATATTAGGAGGAAAAAAAAATACGTTTATTTTTATTTTACATGCCAATGTTGATCTGAAGGAGTGGAGAAAAAAATCTTGATTCGTTTTTTTGTCATATAACCCAGCCCTAGCTTGGAATGAGTACCTCAGTTCAGAAGGACACCTCAGGATAGATATGTTGGAGCATTAATGCCAAAGTGAGCACAGCTCGAGACAGGGCGACATGAACCTCTTTACTAATGCCATCCAGAGAGACCCCCAGACTTCCTGCACCCCAGACACTTCCTCCAGCTCCTCTGGTGGAACCCCAAGGCGCTCCCAGGCCAGCCGAGAGACGTCGGCCGTGTCCTAATTCGACGGTTGCACACTTCGTCGGGTGCATTAAAGGGCACTTACGTAACTTCCGGCGCGTCAAGGCCTGTCCCATTTCATGCACCTGATGAATGCGACCGAAAATGTGCCCTGCGTTTCCATGGAGATTGGCCGCAAACGAAGCGTGCGTCTGAGCACACTTCGCGCACTGCTATATCACATTATGCACTGTGCGTGACTTCTTCTACAGGAGAAACAAGGTATATTTTAAGTTATGTAATACTACCTACAATTGGGGAAAAAAATCACCTAGAAGGTTATATTTGCCTATTGATATTCAAAGGGAAAGATTAATTCCTTTCTTCATTCAATCTAAACAGAAATAAACGGCTGCGACGACGACACCTTGACTCTTCTTCTATGAAATAATAAAGAATTAAAAATAAAACTAATTATTTCAGTGTCCATTTTACACGTTTAGGTCATAAGTCAACAGCCGTATAGCTCATGAGTCAGCAGCCTCATTAGGCAGCAGCCATATAACTCATTGGTCAGCAGCCGTCACGGTTGCTAGGCAACGTGACGTAACGTAACGTGACGTACGTAAGCGACGTAACGTAAGCGGCGTAACGTAAGCGGCGTAACGTAACCTACGTAATGTAAGCGCACAGACAGCGGTTGAAGTACGCTCCGTGCCGTAGGCCTGTCCCATTTTGGCACGGCCGGAGCAGTATCCTTCGTCAGCCGGGTACTTCGAACGGTACTTCGAAGTGTGCAAGCGTCGAATTGGGACACGGCCATAGCCCCTCCAGCGTGTCCTGGGTCTTCCACAAGGCTTCCTCCCAGTGACACATGCCCTGAACACCTCCCCAGGGAGGCGTCCAGGGGGCATCCAGAACAGATGCCCGATACAGTGACCACATCACTCTCTTTACTAATGCCCATGTTGTATTTGCTAAACAGGCACATTTGTGATTGATTACACGACCCACATAAAAGCCATTCAAAATCAAACCAAGCCGTTAGAGACAGACATCACTGAGGGATGCCATTTTCTCACAATGATATTTTGATGCTAAAAAATAAGGTCTCCACACCTTGGGTAATGGAGTCTGTAATCACTTAGCAACAGGCACCGCCACCTGTCTACCCTAGTGCCCACTGATAGTTAGCATATGCACTGTGTGAGAGAAATCAACAGCTTAACTACATTTGCACAGCACTAAAAAGCACCTCTGAATGTTTTGTATTGTTTAAATCATTGCTATGCTGTCCTATGCAGCTGCCAGCAGGTGTGGCCATAGACTTGTCAGGTTCAGATGAGGTGGCTTTCAACTACCTCAAAGACAGAGGCAGTGATCTTTTGCCCTTAAGCAAGGTGTGTATGACAATCAAACACTTTTATGTGCTATGTTTTCATCAGCTGCCCGCGTCTCTGTCCTGGTTGCCATATCATGTAACTATGTGAAACTCAACTTCAAACATAAAAGACAAATGGAACTCAAGTTTATGGTGAATTTCAAATAGAGAGAGCAGATTGTAGGATTTAATATGTTTGAATAAATGGATGTAGGTGGCAGGGAAGATGGGACCTTTCTCGAACTGATTCGTGGAAAATCATAAGCCTGCCATTTTGTATTTGCCTATAGACAGAAAAGAGCCGTGGAGTCCAAATGAGATACAGGAGAGAGTGGCGCAGCAGTGAATAATATGTGTATTTCATATTCATGGTGCTGGGAGAATATCATGAATAGCCGGTTAGATGACAGCGCGGCTCAGGTTAGAAGTGACAGCTACTGTTTGGCAAACATCAGGAAGGATGGAAAGAAGGAAAGAACACTGAAGCAAACGTTCACTTCATACTGACAGACCTGCACAGCTAATGGCTACATAAGCTGTTATAGAGTGTATTGAATCACATGGGCAAACTGTAACATAAAGTGGCTTTATAATACGGTACTACTACTACTACTACTACTACTACTACTACTACTACTACTACTACTACTACTACTACTACTACTACTACTACTACTACTAATAATAATAATAATAATATTGCCTTACACTTATAATGCGCTTTACAGGCTTGTTGAAGCCTCTCAAAGCGCTACACTGTAGTCATTATTCATTCACTCCACACTCAGTGGTGCTAAGCTACTATAATAGCCACAGCTGCCATGGGGCAAACTGAAGTAAGTGAGGCTGCCAATCTGCGCCATTGGCCCTCTGAACACCACGAATCAATCACACACCACATTCATACTAGGTGAGGTGGAAGAAGTGTCTTGCCTAAGCACACTACAACACAACATGGTCTGAGCTGGAATCAATCCTCCAGTCTTTGGGTTGGGGGACCACTGCTCTAACCACTTAACCACTATTGCCCTGCTTAAGTGAAGTGGCTCTATTTCTGTCTACCAGTTCACACAACAACACAGCACTTTTTAAAATAAATATTTATATAAACCCAGATTCCCTAGTGGCACTACAGATAGACCAAATGCAGAACAAATTTCTATGCCAATTAACCATATTCTGACCTGAATCTTTTAACCGGGATGTTCGTGCGCCGCAGGAGAGCAGAACCCCTCACCCGTTCCCTGCATTGGCTCAGTGCTTCTCTACAGTTTGGTTTGATTTGGATCTTTACAAAAGCAGATCATTCACATGAGGCTGTTCACAGAGCAATTCTAAAGTGTGTCTTCTTACCCTGTCTGCTGTCCTAATGCTGTGATGTCAGATTTCCTCACATCCTCGTGCTCTTTCTGTCATCAACTCCTTTTCATTTTGTGACCAAATTATTCCCATTGTGCTGCTTCAATCAGAACCATAGACAACTCTGCACGAAGCCGAGGAGCGGGCTGAACCACTCTCACATACGGGGACAGTGCTTTGATTGACAGCTTGGGGCTGTGACAGTGGAGTGGAGGAGATGCATGTGTTGCATGTGCTCTCTTGGCAGCAGCGATCAGCAGAGCTTTGTATAGTGGCCCAAGAGACACAGCACTGCTCTGTTACAGACACCTTCACCTCCTGCTCTGCACCCTCATGAGACGGCACCTCCTTCTATAAGAGCACACTGCAGCCCTAACCTCCTGTCTCAAATGCACCGGTCCCTTGGGTGCCGTGCCATGGGGCCAGAGCACCCACACAAATCTCTGATCAAATCTCATAGTAAGTCTATTTAATGTGCTTACAAAGGAAAAGTCTCTCTCTCCTCAGCGCTCATCTGTCATCAGTCAGTTGTGTGAGGCAAATGCAGGTCGTGCATCGTCCCTGTGTGTTAACGGTTTAACCCATGTCTGTGCACAAAGCAGTGAAATCAGAAACTAAACTTTATATGACAATAAATGTATTCCATAATCCACAAGACAACCACCTGTTTGGGACCAAATGTATACAGGGACCTGTGAGACAGTCAGCAGTATGCAACAGTGGAAACTTGTACCTCAGATGTGAGACACGTGAGCGGACTGCCGGGACAGGCAGGAGCAGATGCGACTAGGAAGAGAGAGAAGATCAGTGGGTTTGCTGTGGAACGGGGAGCGCACAAGAAAAACATGGATCTGCTGCGTAATGGGAGCTGTTTTAGTGTACTCTTTTTTTTTTTTTTTACTTTACAGCGAAGGACCATCATCCTCTCCACATCATCCCTAAATCCCTAAGAATTGTAAAAATAATGTTTATTCAGAAGTACAATCTGATCAAAGTTTACAGGAGTTACATCATTGTGTAAACTTGAACAGTGCTTACACCAGGCTCGACACCACAGCAGAGTGTCAAAGGTGTGAACGCTCCTCTTCTCACTACTGTCAGGGTTTTAAAGCACTGGTGCACACAGCACATTCCAGCAGGAGGTCTGTGTGCAGAGCAGAGAAAATGAGCTCATATCCATTGTACACATCAAGTCTGCACACTCAGAATGGTCCAGCTATCGGTTGGCCTGCATTAATATGAATGAAGAAACTTCCCACTGCCTCAGTCTATCATCCCTCCTTCTCCTCCTCTGCTGCATTCACTTTCTTTAGATATTCCACTTTTTCATTGTTTGCCTTTGGGTGAAGTGTCACACGGCACAATGTGGAGTCTGGCCACCCCCAGGGAATACTAAAAGAGTGGAACATGAGTCAGTGAGCCACAGAGGCAGAGCACAGAGCCAGCCTGAAACAAAGGGAAGGGAGATAGTCATCAAAGGGATTAAAAGGCAATCTGAGTGACAGGCAGACACACAGTGATAGAAATCTAAATGAAATGTAGGAGCGCTGGAGCATGCAGGGTTAAAAGTGAAGGACAACAGGGACACACAGAAAACACACAAAAGATGCCCAATTTGTGTTTACTCAAAGAAGATTCTGTAAACCATAGAGAAGTCACAAAGCAAACCTGATTAGAAGGACTATTAGATACAGCTAATCCTTGGAACAACTCCTTTTAAAGAAGAAACTTGACAGATTATCTTTGTGTAGGAAATATAACAGCTTTGTTTCATATATAAAACAATAATAAAATAAAAAGTATTCATATTTTTTGTGGTAATCATTTTCATATTGCTTGGCCATAACTCTGGACATTAGCAGTTCTTCTCTACACATGTAATATTCAGATAACAAAACTCAGGCACCTCTTTAAAAAGTAAAGATATCCACTTTCCACAGAAAATGCTCTGTTGTTCTGAATATGCTATGTCTCGAATGCAGACTATACAATTTAAAGTTTTTCAAAAGAGTCGTACTCTTTTCTCACAACGCTGTTTGCATCTTCCAGGGAGATGCACTTGGGGCACTGCGGCAGATTCTAACCTGACTTTCATTTAAATCTCTCCATCTCTGGGGCCACCCGCTGCTTCACACCACTGCCCATTTCCTTAGATCTGTAACTATAGCAACGCTCCCTACCCAATCAAGATAAGCAAAGGCCAAGGAAACACACAGGGAATGACCTCAAGGTGGGACAGCCAAGGTCACATTTAGGTGGTAAAATTAAGCCAAAAGAAAAAAAAAAAACTTATAACAAGTAAGAAAATGATATCTAGTGCAATATTTTCAAGAGATGAGTCCCCTAATTTGTTCAATTGGAACTCTGCCGCTTTCCACAAAAACTAAGCCAACAGTGAGCAGCACGGAGAGGAAGTCAAATAGATCCCCAAGCCGATACTTTTCTTGCAGTGTAAAGAAATCTTCTGAAAGAAATGCACGCTTGTATATATGCTCAGCTGTATTGATGTAAGCCAGGCAGTATCCACAGTAAATATTGAGTTTGGGAATGGTTTGAAAATGCAACGGTGCATGATTGCCCATCTTCTCATCTGCATTGTTTATTTCTCTCTCTGTCTGTCTTTCCCCCAGCTCAACCCAGTTTTGGTTTATCTCTTAACATAAATCTGATATACTGTATAGTGCCCATAAACAGGTCAGGTCTTGCACCACCAGTAATCAACATCAACACCGTTCTCACGATGCCACATTTTAAGCAATAAGTTGAATAGTACCTGGGTATTGAATTTTTGGAAAACCCTATTCTAATCGATATTAAAAGTAACATGAAAGTATCAATACCAAAAACAATCTTATAAATGGGACATTGAACCAGTATAAGACCACATGATGATTTTAAAGAATTAATAATATTCTGTTTTGAAAATTACGTTCTATTGTCTAAATCACTTTGGTATCGATATAGAGTTGATAGAGAGACAACACTATTACTGGCCCAGCAAATCAACTGTGCTATTTTATGCAGACATTTTTCAGCTATTACTTTGATAGTTGAAATGAAGAGGGCTGGCATACCAAGCCAATTTATTCTCCGCCATTGCCCGTCTGTTGCTATAGTAATAAAATGCACTAAAATCTATGCCACCAGCTGTCTTGTTTGTTTCCCTGTTTGTCAGTAATTTCAATGTGTTTAAAAAGGTCAACCCCAAAAAATGTATTCCCATGGTGCTGGAGACTTCCTGAAAAGGCCAACTCCACTTTGGGACACTGATCTAATTAAATGGCCTTGCTGAACTGGAACTTCTCTGTGCTAGACTTGTACATCCATCAGCGTGAACTAAAAACCCCAAAACTTCCTCCAGGCCTCATCCCTCTTCGGTCCTATCTCCTCATCTTAAGTCACCAGTCTCTCAGCTGTCCTCTGTCTCCTCTATCAGTGTAGTGTTTGTCCCAGGTCTGCCCTGAGCCCTTCTCTGTACCTCTCTGTCTTTTGGCCTGTCAAACTGCTCTGCTCACTACATTTCTCTCCCCTCACAGCTCCTCCCATCATTCTACTGCCCCTCCAAAACAACCTCGCTCCTGTTTCCCCTGATCCCACTGATGGATCATGTAAAGCTCTTCTGCTGTGAAAACTCTTGTGGCCTCACAGTTTATCCAACCAAAAGTTTTGCCAATACCTTATATGAGCCAATGTCAGAGCAGGGACTAAAAAAGCATTAATTTACCTAATGTACAGCAATATAGAGAAAAAAGTTAAAAGATTATGGAATGTTCTGAGTCAACCAACAACCAGTAAACTGTCTTCAACAAAGACATTGGGGTATCCCTAATAATTACTTAAATATTAGTGTTGACGCCATAGATTGTATATATAAATGGACGCAGCTAACCTGCTAGCTGCCACGGTCCAAATAGGAAGTGACCACGGGTATGCTTCCGGGTCCATCGACTCTGGCTCCAATTCACTTTACATTAGAAAACTGTCGCCCCTATCTCCGTAAATGCTGCTGTCAGGCTCGTCATTTTGGTCTTAAAATGTCCGTATTAACCCACTCTATATGATCCTGTGTTTCACTGTTGTGTCCGTAACTCAAGATATGAGCATTAATAAGACAAATCAGCGACCTTCTTTCCCCGAGGTTGCTCTCACTATTGTTAGCAATAGGTTTGATTGACAGTGTTGCTAAGTGCCGCCCCGCTGACAAACCAGCGGTGAGGGCGGGAAGGGGCGTTGCCTTCAACAGCTTCACTCCAGATTGGCTCTTTGGTTGCTATGATACTTGCGGTAGGAATTCCAAATATGGAACTCGGCTCCAAATTCACCCCTATAACTGCTCTAGCCTCGATGAGCTTCATTTTTCGCTATGGGTGACACTCCCTTAGGCCACTTCTTTATATAGTCTATGGTTAACGCTAAACGTGCCACTAAATCAATTAACTATAGCAATGACTTTAGAGTTTTAGAGATTCAGAATATATAAACAAATGAACAAAATGTGTAGAAGGAGCCTTAAGTGGACAATGAAGAAAATCATCATTGGTGCTGTCCATGGTCCTGACATTTGAGAATAAATGAAATAGCTAGCATTAAGGGTTAAGTAAATTCAGATGTAGGGAATGATATCTCAAATACAAACAAACCTTACTATGCAAAAATGTTGTATGTTATGGAGAAGGAATAATCCATTAAAAGATAGTGATTACACTTTGCAGTCAGAATGGTGAAGTTGGCATATGAGTAAGCAATCATCTACAGCTAAAATGGTAGTGGGAAATGTAAAGAGACAGTCAAAAATGGCTGACTGTGAGAAGGGCAGGTGTGTGGTTGCTGGGTAAATGGAAAGCAGAGAGGGTTAGACCATGAGAAGAGGGATGAGCTGGCCCTGCAATGAGGGGCTGTGCAATGAGCCACAGCGCAGCATATGAAAAGCCCATCTTATTCCTGGTAGGAGATCTTACAGCTCACAGGTGGAGAGCAGCACTCACTCCTATAGCCTCTTACCAGGCTTTGAGTGTGTGCACTAAACACCATTCTGTACACTGCAGATAGGGATTTCAATATGCTACGCTTCAGCCAGGATGATTTTTTGTTTTTGTTTTTAAAAAGCAATATTTTTAAGCATATTAAGAGTATAGCAGGGAGTTATTTTTATTGTGTTGTATGTATGATGTTTTCTCCTTCCCAAGAACTTTTATTGCACCATTGTTTGGGTTTACAACTTGGAACTATTATTCAAAGTTTCAATGTACTGTGAAATATACAATATAACATATATAACCATTAGTCCCGTGATAATTGAAATCCCCATTTGACAATTATATATGCATTGTCAAAAGTGAACCTGTTGAGGAAGAATAGACTTATTATTACATGTTTTGTAGATTAGATGGTGGCTTTGCTCCAGGTTTTGTGAGCCAGAACGAGTGCTCATATCAGTTAAAGCTGAATTTAATAAAGCCTTTTTTCATCAATTAGGGTTGCGCAATGAAAAAAAAAAGATGAATGGTAATAGGATTTTTTTTTTTTTTTTTGGCGGCAGAGCACATTCTGTCTATTGAAAATTCTTGCCAACTGCGTATTTAGACATCTGAAATGAAAGGAATTCTTGGATTTGCTGTTAACCCTCCTGGACATGCTTAAAATGTCCACAGTGAACAGTGAAATTTTACTTCTTACTTCAAAATATAAAAGGCAAATTTAACTGCAGTCATAATACCTACATAACTATAAATTGCAAAAAAATGCAAACCAGCAAAACACACTAGACTAAACAATTTTAATGTCCCAAGTTTTGGTTTTGGCTCAGTATTTGCTAGAATGATGCAGTACAGATGATGCAACTCCTAGAGCCAAAACTGTCATGGGCGGGTGTGTTCCATTTTACTGCACAACTTTCATATGTAAAATATCTAGCTACAGGATGATGTGTCATGAAGCAGTGGGCATTTCTGAACTCTACCCACCTCCACAACCTCTCTCCATCACAATTACAAGCCCTGCACCAATGCCACCTGCCATCCTTAAGTGTCTCATACTCAGCTGCGTCGCCGTAAAGAATTTAATCTTGCCTCTAATTGCTCACACCACTGACTAAAGCTACTAAAAGCTGCTCTTGGAACATTTACAAGCCTTAATTGGGAGAACACTGGACAAGAATATGAATTTGGAGTTATCTGTCAGACTGTGTTAATGGTCCATTGGTCAGTGGTGGATTGGCTTGAAATGGAAGCGGGCGACTTTATGTTCAAGAGCGTGTCTTGGTTGTCCATAGGGAAGAGGCAGGTTATTTGTGTGTGAGGCTGTGGTAGCAGTGATAAGCTCCACTGCTTATCTCAATAACCAAGTCTGTGTGTGAGAGATGAGGACACACTGCAAGAGCCAATTACAATTTTAAACTGTTATTTCAAATGTGTGGAAAATATTTGGCCAGGAGAAAGATTTTGAAAACAATAGTCAATCATCATGCTCTCAGTGTTAGCGTTTAGGTGGCTCCATGAGCACAATGGCTCAACAAAATGGTTCTCACATAATGTAACTAACACAAACAGAAATCACTGCCAAATGTATATACATAAAATATGGGATTTGTTAGCTATGTAATTGGTATTGCTGAAAACGGAAAGAATATAATACAAATAAGTAGTATTGTTGCCTAAATACCCACCGCACATTTGTTTAGCAAAAAAAAGAAAAATAAAATTAATAAAAGAAACAATACCACTGACTTCTAGCTGACAACTGCAAAGGCGATTTCCTCCCACCTGTTTACGGTGTTTCATGTGTCACATGTGTTTTAAGTTCAGTTATGTAAGTTTCAATAACAGATTTATTAGTTCTGCGTAGAAATGCTGCATATATCTTTTTATACTAAAACAAGCAATCATTTTGTTTCTCTCAGCTATCAGCAGTGTTTGAAATCATCACCAGGCTGGCCAAATATGAGGCTGCCGTTTGTTGATCTGATGACTAATTCCACACAGTTAATGGAAAGATTTCCTTGCTCCTTATCACCACAGCAGCAATGGGGCAGTCTGGCTGGAAATTACCTCACCCAATTACCACCAGTGACGGGATGTTATCGCTCCAATATTAGTGTTAGTCATGCAGGCTGAATCTAGAGGTAATGAAGCGGTGGACAGAGCCAATAGAACACACACAATCACACTTACACACACAGTGTTACAAAGAGGGCTGCACAACATCACAAAAGTTTTATGCATTGAATATTTCAGTGATGACAATGGCAAATGTTTTAACCTTCACAGCCTTAATTAAAATCTATTGTCTCCAAGGTATCAAGTAAAAGTTCACTTTAGGTCTGAATAAACTGATAGGTAAAATAATATAGCAAACACTTTGCACCCAGCGGTAGATTAATATAGGAAAGGTAAATCCCCAAAAATAAGACATTTTAAATTTAATAAATGGAGCGATACAAGACTGGGACAGGGGCAAACTGGGACTACTAAACCCAATCAGATGTCAACAGGGCTTGACGATTTTTATTTTAACTACTAGTGTTCAGAACAACACCCCCTAGTAAACACAATCATTCACACCTCTCTGGGTTTAGTTTTATTTAGTTTTTTGATGAGCCTGGTTAAAATAGGACACACACAATCACAATCAAGCATGGTTAAAAAGTTAAGTCTGCATGACAGGTCTCCTTTAAAGTCAGTACCAAGCTACAACAAGAATAGTGATCCAATTGTATGTGTGGCATCTGTAAATTTGTGAAATATCGTCCACCCTATTGCATCTATTCCTTTACTTTCAGTGAAGATGACAGATCATACAATTTAGTCTACAGTAAAACATAAATTTGATTCATAACAACAATAGCAACTACTGTAATGTGACTCCATTTGACATGAGCATTGCACACAGTGCAGCCAGCGGTGGTGTCTAATTGTGTAGAAGCAGCAACAGGAGGGAGAGGGCCTTGTCACAGGAGCAGTGGATAAGAGAGCTCGCCCATAGCGACATTTCGGCGTTTGAATGCACTCTTGTTGGTGGAAAATCATGCAGCCGCGCACACACAGCATGCACCTGGCTTTGGGGTTTCAATATTCTGGACCCGCTGTCCCACCTGGATGCTTGGTCTGCTGAAGGAGCACACAGCAGAGGAGGCAGCGAGCGGAGAAAAGCATTTCACCTCACAGTAGGAGGGGGGTAGGGCTCGGCTGGTGCACGCCATGAGTCTGTCACAAATGCATGGCCACACACACAGACACTGAACCTGTATTAAGAGCCACTCAAGTCAAAGTAAGAGGGGATCTGTGGCTACATTGTCGTGTTCATATAAATTGGTGATTTTCTTGTATGAAAGGTAAATGATTGTCAAAGGTAAATGATTGTCAAAGCTTTATAAAAAGAGCTCTGAGATCCATGTCTGGTGTATTTCATTATAAGCACTTAGTTACAGTTAAGCTTGTTTTTTTTTTTACATTTTATATACAGTACCTACACTCAGTTCCATGCATTTGTATTTCACATCAAATATAGATGGACATTTGTTACATACGAAACTATTACTTCTTTTACTACACTAAAACCATATTTGTATGTACTATAGTTCAACAGAAAATTACAAATTCTTTTCCAATTTAAAACAATTTTCAGCCTGTCTAAATGGTGCAGCAGATGGAAACAATAAAACAACCCGGATGAGGAAAAACAATATGAGGAGAAAATGAAACAAACATGAGATTCAGGCACGATGAATTTTAAATGTCTTTTGTGGACATTTGTATTATTCCTAACTTAATTTGGCTCTTTCAATCTGTAATGCTGAAAAAATGGTCAGCCGTTGCCTTGGTAACAACTGGACAAGGACAGATGTAAGGAGAGAGATGGGGTAAAGAAGAGGCGACAGTACTGAGAGATTGAGAACTAATGGAAAAATCAATCAGCTACAAGTTTAACATTTTTTACAGATATCCTTCACCAGCCACACAACTGAGAAATCTGTGGACTGTCCAACCACAATGAACTGAAGAGCTAAAGCCCAGAGTCATCTGCTCCTGTCTCCCTCAACCAGTGACCCTCACCAAAGAACCATCATATTTAGGGTACAAGATGTGTTTGAAATAACATGAAAAGTCACACTGAATAAGCAGAAAGAATTCTGTGTCATGACACATTATTTCAGTGGCCTGACAGGACAGAAGACGTGCTCTCTCATACTTTCACAGTTGTGCTAATGTACTATTGCTATGGCCAAAAGAAAAGAAAGAAAAAAAAAAACATGGTTGAGGTGAGTGTTTTTGCTTTGACACATTCCTTCCCATTTCCAGTGCACACGGCCTCAAATGGATCCTTCAGAGAACACAAAGCTCCTTCACGGTCGCTCTTCAAGGATACAGTGAGCAACAGATGGAGGAGGGGAATGATATGTGTCTGGGTTTTATAATGCATGCAGTAGCAAAGTCCAAAGAATATAAACCACAATTTAACCTTTTTATTTTAGATATGCATTTATGTATGTATTTATGCCAATTTAAGAATGTGACTAATGTTTCCCCATACACATGCTGTATGCTGTGTAGCCTACAGATCCCTGGAGCAAAGGATTCCTATTGTGTTAAAGTAACAGTAACAAATAAGAACAAACAGTTTTCATAAGGTGCAGTCAAAAGTGTGTACACACCTTCTCAGCCAATGAGAGGTTTACTACTCTCTATATTGTAGATACATACTGAGGACATCAAATATATGAAGGAAAATGTGTGGCATTATGTAACAAAGAACAAAATGTTAAATAACTCATATAAAATGTTTTCTATTTCAGACAGATTCCTCAACACAACCACCATTTGCTTTGTTCACAGCTCTGCAAACCCTTGGACTTTCTCAGTGAGTTTCATCATGAAGACACCTGAAGTGGTTTTCAAATAAAGCAAATTCCTGTGTTCAAACTTTTGACTGCTAGAACAGCTAAAACAGTTCAAAATAAAAGATTTTGTTATCAATGTAAATGAATCTAATAATGATTTAAAGCAGATCACGTAAGTATTTTTATGATTCTTGGACCCAACATCAAAACTGAATCAACTTGTAGGACTTTTAATGCAAACTGGAGCTTGGATAATTACCGGACACATAATTATACACCTCAGTTCTAACCTTAAAAGTACAACTCATCTTTTTTCATGACTTAAAAAACAGGTTGTGCCTGTGACCACACACTTCTGTAACTGCAAATAAAATGTCCCGGAAACAGAGAGGGAGAATTAAATCATGATGGCGAATTTATGTCCGGGCCATATTTACTGCTTTAATAAGAGTTGGGTAAGCAAAGAGGAGCGCTGCAGGGCAATGGGCCTGTGTCAGCAGATCCACATGCACACACACACACGTGCGCGTGCACACACACACACACACACACCCACACACACACATGCACACACGCACGCACACACGCGCAGGCACACACACGTCCTTGTCTACGTGACCTGCTTTACATATCAATGCACAGACAGACACACACACACACACCCACACACACACATGCACACACGCACGCACACACGCGCAGGCACACACACGTCCTTGTCTACGTGACCTGCTTTACATATCAGTCAATGTATAAGCAGCAGTAATTTACACTCCACAGCAGATGAAATGTTTATGCACATACTTACACTCTGCACGCCTAACACACTCTGGGGGTTAATAAGATAAAATCAAAAATGAAAAATATATATACATCTGCATTGTATTGCATGAGATACAGATCAGATGAAGCGATATTGCAATATATGTCCGGGGGCAGTAGAGGGCAAGCGAGAAAATGAGTCTGTTTAATTAAATGCCCTTCAGATATGAGCAGTAATAAACTCTGACTACTTACAACTGTAAACAAATCCGTAACAACAAAATGTACTAAACTTGTGCGCAATATTTCTGTTTTTTTTTTTTTTTTATAACCATAGCGACTGCACTGATGGTTGGTTGTGCGGCAGAGGTGCTAGGAGCTTGGTTGAACATGTCTGGCTCAAAGCAGGCTGTGATAACCAGGAGAGGTCATAGCAAGAGGGTATATGTTATAAGATAAAAGTTCACTGATAAAAGCGACGATGTGCAGATAGAGGTTTGGTGCAGAATCTCAATCAGTTCATAATAACACTAAAAAGAGGCACATACGGCTGAATATATGTGTAAATGCATTTGATCTTTCTGATGCAGAGTGGGGGTTCAAACATGGTTTATGCAGAACATAACCTTTGAAAATCTCAAGGTGTATGCATGAATTGCATACTGGCATGAGGGTGTATCTATGGATAATAAACTGGTTTGCTGGTATCTTTTTGGTGGATAAAGGTAACCAAAATATTAAAATCTATGCAATATGAGCAGCCTTAGCCTCATTTACCAATAGATTTTTGGTTGAAATTGGAAATGCCATTTTGAGGGTGCTTAAAACTGAATGACTAAAAGAAATAAAAGACCCAAAACAAGTCAAACAAGTGTAAACTGTTGCCGGTGCCAACCATCTTGATAAATAATACATGGCATATTGCATGTCAGATGTTTTCCACCACTGCATTCTTCCACATAAACACACCAGGTTGTTTCTGCCAGACGATCACCAATGCTGCATTTACCCAGACGAGCATGAAGTTCACCTTGACTTTTCAATGTCCATTTCAGTGGATGTGGTGGATTTTATGGCTGAACTGAAAAATCAGAATCGAGCCTTCATTTGCCTCGTGTTGTGTAATTTTAAGCCAGATGCCCTCCCTCACACCACACAAACATATATCATGGGGTGAGCTAAAATAGCAAATTTGACAATCAACATTCCTTTTTTTCATTTCCTGTTTAATGACAATAGGATTATTTTAAGACCTGGATCCCAAAAAAGTAACATTTCTTATAGAAGCTTCACTACTTGCTTGTCTCCATGGAGATCTTAAAGCTTTAGCTAGAACTTGACTTTAAACTAAAATCTAAATCTAAAATTTCCAGGCAAAGTGATAAGATCTCCATGGAGACAACCAGGGAGCAAATGCCCCACTAGAAAGGTTACGTAGTGCACCTTTAATGCCATGAAGCATAAAGCACATTGAGACATTTTTATTTCACATTTAGAATGTTGCAGGAGAAGCACTATAGCATATATGTTTTAAAGGCAAACAGTTGTCCAAACCAAAATAAAATAATGCTATATAGATATCCAAAGGTCATACCATCGTCGCCACACACCTATACACATATATACGGTTCAACGCCATTTTCAAACCTGACAGCCTACTCTATATCCATGACTACAAAAGCCAGGTGGTGACCGCAAGGGGCAGGATGAAGAAGAGCAGCTGAAATGGAGGAGGGTCTGACCTGTGGCTAGAGCTGCCCCCTGGAGGCCAAACTGACAGATGGGACAGACAGGAGAAAGAGTGAAGCAGGTATATAGAGTAGTGGAATGATCTGTCTATTCTCCTTGACATTCACATTGTACTGGGTGACTGATGTAGATATAGGCTGGCCAGGAGGCATGCCTGACTATGATGATGCTCTACAAAACAGTCAATGTTGTAAGCTACAGCATGAAGAAAGCTGATTTGAGACATAAAATTATTTTTATTTTATTTTTTTTTTCTAGAGGGACCCGCTGATGCAGTCCCATCTCTTGTCTTAGTATAACATTATGCCTGTGTATCATTGGGGTTGAGTGCTGTTGAACAACTCATATGCCACAAACTGCCGCACGGCTTGATCCTGATGCTCTGGTCTAGTCATCTAGTTAGTGGTTCACTTTTCAAGTACAAGTGAGACTAGCTAAATTCTAAATCTGAAACAGAAATCAGGCTAGTTTCAGACAAAAAACAAAAAACAGAAACTGGCTTGTCTGGCAAATCCAGAATGATATTTCTCTGTATTTTTTATACATTTATACATTGATATCAGTCTGGCCTCCTCGTCCTCCATTGCGTCTCAAGCCGGGTCAAACATGATCGTGCAGTCAGATTACTTTTTTTTTCCAGTGACAAATGTGAAACAAAGAAGCTCATTGGTCACTTATGATTTAGAAATAAAATCTAATTTATCTCACCTCAGAGTTTAGTGCTTCGCCCACTGATTCTGCAGAAATCCATGATGTTTTTCCTTAATTTTTTTTTCCAATATGGACAGACCATGCGTGTCCCTGATTGGCTAATCCGCCTGTCAATCACCCCCATTTAAAAATGGGGAGATTCACCAGTGACCAGATTCACATTTTTGTAAAGTATTGAAGAAGTGTGTATCCTGAATCACAGGCAAAAAACAAGCCTAGACCAGTACCAAATCAAAACTAAAGTAGATGAAAGCCAGATTTAACTGAGGACAACCCACAACTATGATACATTACCAAAGCATACATTGTTGACCTTAGTACCACCACAAGAACCCGTAGGTACCTCATCTTGTGAACCACTGGTCTAGCAATGATAATTTGGATCAAACTTTGTCATGTTTAATCTCAATCATTTTAACAAATTCAGATACCCACTCAGAAAGGAATACATTTGCCAGTGGCCATAATGCTACACCTGAGGAAAGAATAGTAGTAATAATAAAACATTTTATTTATTAGGTGCCTTTCTGGACACTCAAGGCCACCTTACAACAATAAACAAGTACAAAAGCATTCATATACCAAAGTTTAAAATATACAGTAAACATACAGTTAATGCAGGACAGGGCAGATATGGTCTGGTGGTGTAGTGGAGTGAATAAGCCAGTCGAAACAGAGGAGTTTTGAGTTTGGATTTGAAGTGTGGGAGTGAGTCGGTGTTGCGGAGGTCAGGAGGGAGGGTGTTTCAGAGCAGCTGAAAGATCTGCTCCCCATGGAAACGAGGCGGGCAGAGGGAACAGAGAGCTGGAGAAAGGACCAGGAGCAGATGGGTGTGGCAATGTGGAGGAGCTCAGAGAGATATGGAGGTGCGGGGTTGTGGAGGCCTTTGAATGTGAGGAGCAGGATTTTGTATTGAATGAGGTGTGTGATGGGGAGCCAGTGGAGCTGTTGTAGGATGGGTGTGATGTGATGGTGATAATGCGAGCAGCTGAGTTTTGGACCAGTTAAAGTTTATGGAGAGTGAGAATGTAGAAAGCACAATCCAAATGAATGTCTTGTCGTTTTACTTGATAACATAACTCCATCACATTCATGAACAAGAACTCCTCTGGCGAGTGGACACAGGGTGAAGCTGTTTTTTTTATTCCCAGTTTGCTTCTCCATTTGGTGTGAGTGGCCTCGGACCAGGCACTGTCAAAGCTCAGGTGGAGAAAATGAAATGAGAGAGGAGGGGGAGGGGGAGAGATGTGGTTGAGGAGCGGTGGTGGTCAGTCGGGCTAAAGGTTACACAAAGCTGTTAAAAACACCTGATCTACCCATTCACTGCTCACTTTGCCACCGGGAGAAGCAGCCAGCCATATCCGAGACATGGTGTTTTCATTATGTGTGTACTTCAGGTTCTGTCTGTATATATCAACTAACACGCGCAATTTGTCAAGGCGCAGACTTTTCATGTGAGTAGGAAGTGTTATGTAATAAGAAACAGGTTTAATAGGATTTGCTGTATAATGAAATATGATTATAGACTCAATTAACAAGGAAGAAGGGTTGTCTTGGGACCTTGCCTTCTTAATTGATCAGATAAAACTCCATTCATTCCAGTGGTGTAACCCAATTTTGGATGTCTTTTTCTATTACATATGTAGTCTAAAAACTACATGCAGGCACAGCACTGGTGGTAGTGTATTTAGTATCAGTCAAGCAACCAGTCGTGATTTTTGATACTTTTTGATACTTATGTCAAAGCTGTTTTGGAATGCAGCAAAAATTACCACCACCACAAAAGACACCAAGTGTGTCTTTTGTATCCAGACACACAAACGTCCATGTATGTCTTTTTCATGTCTGTTCAAGAAGAGTCAGTAGCTCCTCATAGCGAGGCAAGGCTCTAGGGGCAGCGTGGTGAGTCTGATGTAATGCCACTTTAAACATTGGAATGGATCAGAGAGAACATCACACACTGTCACAAAACACAAAGCCCAATCCCTTCTCTCGGTCTGTCAGGCATCATTGAGGGGAAACTAGGTAGAACAGCAAAGCCATTGAAGAAAACGGTAAAATATTTCATATGCTGCAAGCAGAGTCACGTAAAATACAAGAAAAGGAAATTCACAAAAAGACCTAGAGTCAGACTGTTGGTGCTGGCTTCAGCTCTGTTAGAGCCAGTATGGGCATTATGTGTTCCCAGTTTCCACCATACTCACCAGAATAGACTGTTGTGCCAGGCGACTGTGCACACAGAGAGCCGTCTGGGAGATAAGGGGCTAAATATAACCATTACACAGGCTTGCGTCGTGTTCCTCCAGCCACCAGGCCGGCTGTCGCACTGAGACACGCACCTTCCAGCAGGCAAAAAATGATCTGGATCTGACCCCAGTGAGGTAAACTGGCACAATGACATGGAAGAATTATGGAGATGATTTTCTATATTTGAAAAGTACAGTCTATTGAAGATGTAAATAGTGATGCTTTTTGTTCATTAGTCTGGTTCTCAAATTTAGAGCTCAAGATAACACAGACAATATTATTCCTTTTGAGATTAAGACTTAAAATAGAAAACTGTTTTTATTTACAAAAGTCTTAGAAGATTGAAAAAAATGTTCATATATTATGTGCACATTATATTTTGTATGTTTCGTTCAAATAGTATCACAAGGGGAATGCTCCAGCAAAGTAAAATGCTGAGTATTTTTGGTGGTGACAGACAAGCCAATTAACAGCCAACACACAAAGGCTGTAAACAAAGACAAGAATAGCAATGAAGACACAATGAATGAGAGAGAATTAAAACAGGGCTGTATTAAGAAATGGGACTTTCCACTGTGAAATTCCATATTGTAAATGGCCACACTAGCCATTTTCCCAACCTTTAGGAACTATACTGCCCCCAATTAAACAAGCAGCCTTTATGGGTAAAAAGCTGTAGTTAGAGTCTTAAAAAAAGTCGTCCAAATAGTCTTCTGTGCAGAGCAAATAAAACTCCATGAGTGCTGGAAGAGGATGCCATCTGGGGTTAGCAATTATCCACTGAAGTAATGATCCTTTATTGCGCTATAGTTTTTTAGTGAAGCTGAGCCATTGTATTCTGACTTGAGCTTCCGAGCCTGTAAATGGGAAAAAGCATAATTATTTTATAAGCCATTTTTCTTCTTGAAAGCTGAATATTACTCGTATTAAAGATTCATGGGCATAATTTTGTGTGTTAGATTTTTATCTTATCTGTTTGAAGACACAGGACAGAGTTCTCCTATTAGGCATCTACTCCATATATACAACCAAAAACACAGGAAGGAAATTGCCTGATACAATGTCTCGTTTTTGAAGGAACAGAAAGAGAACCCAATCTTTTTAATGACAATGGATGAGTTTTCAACCTTTCTTGCACTAAAACAATACATTTGGCACGTAGTACTTCTGAGAGGAATTTAGTGAATAAATTATTCAGAATTCTATTACAGCTCCTGTTGACCCAGAAAATGAGACAAATGAAGGTCACTTTACTTTTACCGCTTAACTTAAGTCTGACAAACAATTCAAACTGTATACAGCGCCATTATCAAAGATATTTTGGAAGAACCTTTGGGGCCCTTATTAAGTGATTAAACATGAGTGAATGTGCTATCAATTATATGCCGCAATGCCGCTTAAGCAGAAGTAGAGTAAACCTGATGCTGTCTGATGTAATGTTATAAACCTTTGAGAGTACACTGGTTCATAAAATTATAGTTAAGGCTCTATTCCGGGTGAAGGCTCTATGCCGAGTGAAGGCTCTATTCGGAGTTAAGGCTCTATTCCGAGTTAAGGCTCTATTCCGAGTTAAGGCTCTATTCCAAGTTAAGGCTCTATTCCAAGTTAAGGTTAAGGCTCTTTCCGAGTTAAGGCTCTATTCCAAGTTAAGGCTCTATTCCAAGTTAAGGCTCTATTCCGAGTTAAGGCTCTATTCTGAGTTAAAGCTATATTGTGAGATGATCAAATGTGGCACTGATATCCAGTTGTTCTGCTTCCTAAATATCATTGGATAATGATTGAAATGTTATTTACTATTCTCATAACAGAGCAGAAATCTTTATGTACACTGTATACAGTAGACTCTGTATTCACATCATTTTACCATTTCTCCTCTGTTCACTATCTGACATAAAATGAAATTTGATGCTGAGAGAAAAGCAGAGATAATTGAAGAAATGCTTTATAGTAAAGAGCTCTCTGAGTCCAGCACCATAATCATCACCATGATGATACAATCATTTCTGCATAAAGTAGACTACTGGAGTCACATTATATATGTAATGTTACACTGAGAAACACAACTGTACAGATGCACACTGTATGGGATACAGTGCTGCTCCATTGGGTTGGCTGCTTTTCAGATACTATAATCAGAGGTGTAGACGGAGCATGAACACAGATGTTTTAAGCACATCAGTCATCTCAAAACTGTCAGAAACAACTGAAGAGTATTTCTTCCTAACTATTCACAACATTAACATTAAGTAATAAGACACACACTGTGAGGACTATAGTAGGCTATATAGTGTTGTGAAAAAGCTATAACTCTGAAACTTCCATACCTTTAGAAAAACTTTGGACCTAGTGCAGCACAGTGACGGTTATGTAAGACATACCTGACAGGTTTCATCTTCTACTGTATGTTATGGGCTGTGATTGACAGGTCTGAAAGTGCCAGATATCTTTTGCATCAGTAAATATATATGGACACCTTGAGAAAGTTCACTGTTACCATGGTAATGACAGAACATAAGGCTTCAGATTGAGTGAGTTCCTGTTTAAACTTCTGGAGGGACACAAGACAGGTGATGTGCATATTGTACACACAACTTGGCACTAAAATGTTAATGTGTATGCAAATGGGGTTTTTGCAGTGGCTTCAAAAGATCCCATCTATCATGGACAAAGGAGAAACTTCAAAGACAAGACGCTGGGATAAGAAGATTCCCCAACACAGCAAGGCATACTAACTGCTCACAACAGGATTACACCTACAAGCCTGGAGGTGCCATTTATCTACTGTTTCAGTGTGTTTATGTCCAGAAAAATACTACTACTATTAAATGTAAAAACTAAATGCTTCTTTGAAACGTATGGGTAAATCACAAAGCACAGAAGAAAGGGCAGACACAGATCAAATAGGCCTGTGAGAAATCCACCCACGGCACACGAGGCTCTGCAGGCATTAGCAGTGAGGAGGAGTCCTACTCAAAGCACTCGCACCGGGATAATGGAAACTACAGAAAAAGGCCATATAATCTTATTTTGCATTATGAAAACTTTGGAAAATACAAAAAGTAAATGGCACTAGGACTATGAATGTCAATATATCACTTTTTTTTTTTAAAAAGAGATTACTTAGGTAAAATCCTCCAGCTAAGGTAGCCCTGACCAAGCTGGGCACTGTACTGCAGCAGCTCACTAATCCTGACAGGTTGCCCCAGCGGCACTGAAGGATGAGTCAATTGCCGAGGACACATTTACCTACAGGGACAATAAAGTGTACCTTCACCTTAACCTTATCTTTGCTTTTAAGAACATTTTTCATGATAATTATTTTCACAATTTTATTATGACCTGTACAATCCCAATTTGAAATCCCTACCTATGAGACTTTGTAATTGCATTTTGATGTGTGAACTTCTTCCAGTCTTCACCTGCATTCACCAGCATTCACCAGCAGGACAGAAGACCTAAGATCTTATCAAACATGTACGTCCCACTTGGGATTTCTACATTCCTCGCTTACTCCAGCCTTTGACTTCCCTCTCCCGCACCAACTCCCCTGAGATTGCGCGCAGTGGGGATGTTGTCAGTGGAGGATTAGGGGGTCTCTGATCTGCTTAATGGCCAATAATGGTGCAGGGCCGACAAACATGTTGGACAGACATGTTGGAGATCTGGTTAAGAACAGCATCACCTCCTCCCTCCATGACGATGCTCTATACTGATTTTATGCAACTCTGCTCTCCTCTCGGGACCTCATTATACTGGCTATAGCCACTCTGTATATATCTGTATTAATGCAATGAGCAGCCGAGACAATCTCGAGAAGAATTAAATAAAACTGTAAAGAAAAATTTTGAAATGAAAAGGTAACTGTGAGGGATGTTTTTATGTTTGGGTGATATAATGTTGCAGTGTGTAGCCTAAGGTTCCAGATTGTTATTACTTTACAGATGGTTGGGAGCCTTGTAGCAGATTTATGAGTTGCTGTATAGCCGCTATAGAAACTTATACATGCCGTACATCCATGTGGCCATATGTGAGCCGTGCTTGTTTTGTTTGAGTAATGTCATCAGTTGTTTTCAAGGTAAATAAGCAATTAGAAGCACCAAGGATGTGCCGAGATACAGCATCTAATTGCAAACCAGATGTATAGGATTACATTGAAATTCATGCAAACAGCTGTAAATCTCAAATTGGAGGTAAAGCAACAACTGCCGCTTCTTGTTTGTTTCATCTTCATTCTGCGATGTAACTGTATGTAAGATTTTGATTTTAAATTTCATAAACATGAACCATGTCCATGTTCAAATCAAATAGAACTTTTGCTGGTAATAATTTCAGTGTCAATTTATTCTTAATTACAAAATAAAATTGACACGATGTCCCATTTATTTAGGTCACAATTTGGTTATTAAGAGGATTTGAAACCAGAGAGAGCCTCACATGAGTCTGTCATTTGGGTTGCCTGTTCCACTGCTGAAATTCAGTTGGTTCAAAGGACTCTCTAATCTGAATCATCACTACGTAAACCCTAGCACCTTCCGGCAATCATTAATTAGTGCTAGTGGAGACTATGCGCCTTGGTGAGTGAATTCTGGAGGCTCAGAGTCTTCATATGAGGAATGTGCATATGCTGAGAATGAGAAAAACTTCTGCAGGTTAAAGGCACTGGCAACCCACATTCAGTTGTGATTATAATACTTTAAGACTATAAAAGTGCAGGCTACATAAAGTTCCTTTAATTTATCAGTATAGTTGGGGTAACTTCCTACTTCCTTCTTTTACAGTTTGAAAATCATTTAGCCTGTCTTGAAATGTTCACCTAGAGACAATGTTTTGCAAAAGCCCTTCTATTTTGAGTAACTATCAGTCTCCAGCCAGTGGAGCCTGGGCCCGTTTTGACAGTAAATAATCCAACAGGCAAATGTCATGGCTATTAAGTGAATTAAGTCTGATCGATGTCAGCTCCAGAGCACAGGAATATAAATCTACTTGAAATGAGACACAAAACCGACACCAATAAAACAAGTCATCTGTTTATATCTGTCTGAGCTAGTGTGTGGTTCCTCTGCATGTGTGTGTGCGCTTGTTTGTGAGGAGTGGGAGGAAAGGTGAGGTGACAGAGTGAGCAAGGAATTATGGAGGGTTAAGGTACAGGCTTTGTAGAACCACTGCAGGTAAAAAAAAAAAAAAAAAAAGAGAAAATGATCTCCCATGTCAGCACAGAAACGCTTACATACACAGTTTTGCACAGCCACTGAAAAAATGAGCATCTCACAAAGACAAGTAAAGATCAATGTCAGACAGCCAATTTTTCTGAATCCATTCTTTGTTTTTCCAGCGTCTCTCCATCTGAAATCATTCCATTAGTGATCAGGCAGAAACTGAGTAGTGTCTTTGTAAAGCCAGCTACAGGACTGGAGTAGCACAGAGCTTTGATCATTGATTTGCGTCCCTGAATTCAACTCACCCGAGCCTCCCATAGAGCCACACTCAACTGTTAATCATGGAGATCCACCAGCACAATGGTCTGAGCCAGAACTGTAGACACAATGTACTACTTATGCTTATGCTATGTATTGTATAAACAAATGTGATAATATAATGGGTCAAAATCCTTTATAATCCCATTAAATTAGACTAATAACTGTTTTTGCTTGACCAAGAACCTATTGCTCAATGAACTGACTAAACAACAAATGCTCCAGTGCACAGTTCTAAATATATATGGACTTAAGTGATGTAGGACTTGCATAACACCACAAGTCAACAAACCACAGCCGCAAATAAAATAGTTTTTGCCCAACTTTCAATCTGTGGATATCTACAGTAAATTAAATGGGAATATGATTTTAAACATAACAAACATTCACTAATACAAATACATTTTATAAAGATCAGACAGCGGTTTAGGTCAACGCTTCTGACATAAAAACGTTATGTCAAAACCACAGTAAAAATATTATATATACATACATCAAAAATCAGTCCTTGGTTTAGATTTGTTTATGCTCCTTTGACAGCCTCTACAGCAGCCCCTATGGTTCTGCCGATACACCGCAGCGCTCTGTCCAGAACAGTCAGACCTATTGATTTACCATCAGTGGGCAGGACATGCAGGGTCCGGCCCCAAGGTGTATAAATAATACATTTGGACCTTGGGCTTTGGCAGGTTTGAGACCACCACAGCTGCCATGTGCTACAGCCATAAAACAGCAGAAGCAGCAGTCAGCATTGATATAGGGAGTGGAGATGTGGATGTTTTTCAGTTGGAGTTGAAGATGCAGAGCTGCTGTGCCTCATCTACGACTATGCGTTTGTGTACTCTTCGATATGAGGTCCTATGAAATATGCATGAAGTATGCTGAACCCCCGCCCCTCTCCTATGGGGCAGCAGCAGGGTCCTTCAGGCCCATGAGCTCATATCAGCACTCCCACACACTGCAACACACACAGTAACACACACAGTAACACACACACAGTAACATAGTACGACAGTGTCCAGGCCTCAGACTGATGAATGCCTGTCCTTCACATCGCTCATGCAACATCCTCAAGAGGGCGATATGTCGGAATCAGGACAGATGGAGAACAGAAGATGGAAATATACAGAGAAAGGACTGGTGCAATGTACAAGGGCGAGTGAAAAGTTATTTATAACATTATAGTGCTTTATTACATCATTGATTAGAATAGTGACACATACATATTAGTAAAGTGTGTTGTAATGCCGTTACGTAAAATGGACCACAATGTAAGGTATTAATCTTACCATAATAAATCGCAAATATTAAAATAACACATTTTGAAATGTTTAAATGGTTTAATGACTTCTAAAGTGTCCTGGAGTGATTTCTACAAGGGGACATGCCTTTGTAGTTTTTTGTTTTCACTCGCTTGGAGGCAAACTGAGAACAATTGGACCATACCTTGAATCCAGCTTTTGAACAAAAAAAGCAGCCATATTGATGTCTAACCCCAGCATATGTAAATATAAATGAGCAGATATGATAGCCATCTTATTCTCACCAACTAAAGTCCCCAATTAACGTTACACACCATTTCAGTAATCCAAAATGGCGCAGAGATATACTGTTTGTCATCTTGCTTTAAAAGTTACAGTAAGTTGTAATTAAGAAGATGTTTGCTACAGCACTAATGATGAAGTCTTTGGAGCAGAACAAACAAGCACAAGTATAAAGCAGACACTCTCACAGTCCCGGTCCATCTGTTTACTGGAGGAGTCGTGGTGCTCTGTGACTGGTTTAAGTGAGTGGAAAATAGTCCCTCTCCCACATGCACAGACATGACATCAGATTGTGGGTAGTCTTTGAATATTTGGTCTGCCACTTGAGCAGATGAATCCAAAAGATGGCTTGAGTTTCCATCTATGCCTTTGCTGTTGCATGTTAACTTTGTTCTTTCTCCTCTATTCACGATTTATCGGCAGACTTTGTTTTTGGGGCTTTTGTTTGGCTGCCATGCCCTGTGAGCACTGTTTAATCTCTCCACTGCGTTCCCTTGGGAGACAAAGGCGGGTGGGTTGGTTCGACGGGGAGGACGGGGGCAGAGGCACTTCATTAATCAATCAACTAGCTAAGAAAATTTACCTAATTAACGGCTAATTACAGATCTGGGCATAGTGCCAGCTGGCATCCCATTCACCTCCGCCAACTCGACCCCCTCAGTCGCCCAGATGACATGAGAGGTAAACAGCCCGCCCTAATCTTCCCCAGTCTTTGCTTTTGCCTTTAGAAGACTCATTAGCACAGCTACTTAGCCATTACATCATTTACAGAAGCAACTTCAATCTTCACTTTTTACAACTGTGTTAGTAAGATATTTGTCCTACCACAGAAATATTAGTAGTCATCGGGAGGCTGGATGGCACCACCAAGCTTTGGAGATTCTTCTCTTGGCCAGTCCACTTGCCCCGTTTAGCACGCCAGGCCCGCTGAATCCTAGAGGAATTAGCAAACAGAAAATCTTAGACACCATCTTGTATCTTGCTTTACTTACATAACATCAGTCTAACGTTTTTTTTTTGGTTTTTTTTATTTTATATACAAAAGATCCCTTGAGTGCATGGCCTTCTGAATCCTGAACAAAATCCTTGACTAGCACACTAATAATAATTATTATTTTTGTGTTGAAGTGTGTTCCATGTTTATTCTTGGAAATACCTTCGTTCACTCACTACTAGAAAACAATAAGAACTTCAAGTTTGCTTGAAACTACAATATCTCTACACAATTCCTAAAGTTCAAGAAGTGTCTTTCATGTTTGCAGTGGACATAACAATAGGGCTCAGACTGGAGACCAGGAGTCAGATCAATTACTCAATGGAGAAACACATTCACCTCCAGTGGAGCAGAGAGACAGTCGGTCCAAATGGAACAAATTGAATTAAGCCATAACTTGGAGCTCCAAAACCAATATCTTTCCTCTGGCCTTGTCTGTCTATACTCTCCTCACTTTTATTCAATACTCCTTTCTTCTACATCTTTGTTCTCCCATGCTTCTTGGTCCACTGCAGACAAAATTTCTTCGAAACGAGAGATGCTGTCCTTCCCAGTTGCACCTATGCCTATTAAGACAGCTTTCATGTTTCAGTGGAGGAGAGTTGGATAGTAATCTGCCAGGGTCATGCACTCCGAGGTGAGCTTTGGCCCTGACAGTGAAACTTAATCAGCAGCAAGATTGAATTAAGCCAAAACACATTTGATGTCTTTCTAATAAAGTAATAAAGCTGCTGTGAGGTCACCAGAGACCACTGTGGCAGGTACTTTGATTAACCATGAATAACCGTAGAAGGGACGGTAACATATCAAATAACTACAGAATTATGCAGACAAATATTTGACCTTGATTTGGATCATAAACATGGAAGTACAGGACACTCACACAGTGGCCTTGATTTCCAAGCGACGAATTTTATTGTCAATATCTTCCTCTTTGCGGCGAGAGCTGCTCCTATGACATGGCAAGAAGAAATATTACAAAATAAAATAACAAATTAAATTAAATTTAAAAAAAAAAAAAACTACTGCAGGTTTGACAAATATGAGGAAACAGGGAGGAATATTGAAAAATTATAATCCCAATTGTATGCCCTTACAAGTCCTATATATATATGATAATCAGGATTTTTACATTTCTTTTAGATTCAGTGGCATTTCATGTTGTATTTTTTGTAAATTTGTTTACATATTTTTATTCATTTAATTTATACAAGCAAATCATGTTTTGCGTGTACAATAAACACCACTGTTAAGCAGGGGAGTAATGAAGTTTAAATGTGGATAAAACAGACCTACAACCTAAAAAAGTTTAGCTTAATGTCGGACCTTTAAACAAAGACATTCCATGTTGGTGTGCATGGCTCACCTCTCCTGCTTCATTGCTTGTCCTCCACTGTGGTTGCAATAGCGATGATACCTCTTCACTTCCTCCTATAGAAGGAAGAAGACGCAAAAACGCAAATATTTTCACACAATGGCACTCAATATACAAAGAGTAAAACACTCAGGGACTTTCTTATTTGTGGCAATATGTTGTAGAGAAAGAGTATTTTAATATTTGATTCTGAACACCGTTGTAAGATTGGTCTCCTGACGGTCAAATGACAACCATGTTTTAAGTCAATTAGTGTAATGCACATATACCGGTAATTAACAAACCACTACAACATGGCGAGCAGGGCAGTTCATATTATGGTGTGTTGTAGGTTTGTGCAACAGTGGAGCAGAATACCACCATGTGTGCTCTCTGCAGGTGCCAGCAGTCACACAGCGGCTCTGGTGGTGGGGTGAGGTTGGGGGGGGGCTGTGAGGACACTGCAGTTCAGCTCAGTGGGTCCAGATAGATGGATGGGCTCCTACAGCAACTAATAAATGACAACGTCCTCTCTCTCTCACACACACACACACACAAACTTTACGTATCAAATTTTTAAGGGATTTAATAGGTAATGACGCAATAATTTCAAGATCGCAATTTTCACATGTCGATGCATAACTACAGCTGTTTGACAACTGGGGCTGAATTTATGGCCCTACGCAATGCTCTTTATATTGGCTTCACCAGCCGTAAACCTCACCACGCCAGTGGTGGTGAACTTGTTGCAAAGTTCTGCAAATGTAGTTATTATACAATTATTTATGCAGCTTCTATTCTCTTGTTTCATAGATATAACAGCAAGTGCTCTGCGCACTCTGCAAAAGGCCAAAGGGGGTTGAGAAATAACTATACTTACAAGTGTTATACTGTGTGAACTCAACACAGATGGTGAGGCTAAAACAGGCATTTGGAGGAACATACTCCGAGTATGTACTTCCTGCAGCTGCTGGCACCATTTTGTTGCATTTCATAACAGGGGACTTGGACAGCAGGAACTATCCACAATATAATCAATCATCCAAACCATGAGCTGTCTCTGACAAGTAGGAAAATTATATACACAATTAGATGATCTTTGTATGAAAAATAGCGTAAAGAGATAAAATGGAAAGCAGTGGCCTCCTCTGCCCTTTAATTGATGAGTTATTAAAATCATAATTTCTTGGAGACCTAGTTCTATCAGAGAGATGGATGACCAGGATATTAACAGTCACATTCACACACAGCAAAATGAAAAGACAAAAGCTGAATCAGTGTGGGCTGTGGCAGAGAGGATTTGTTGTGCTTTAGAGACACTTTACTCATTTGATACAAACAAACATGTCTGTTAGAGAGCCCGCATGTGTCAATGAGATCTAAGGTACCAGATAATCAAAGCAAATGTCCACTCAGAGGCAGGACCAAACCAGGAGAGATGCTCATTAATTGTACCATTGGAAATTGAGTCAACACTTACTTTCACTTGACTCACTTAGTACAAAAAACCCTTGCAGAGAGAGGCATGAAGAGGAAATCTCATCCTTTACAAATGTAAATAATTAGTAACAAGTATCTCAATTCGTATGTACCTCAAATATCATTGTCATGATACTAAAATTTTTATACTAAAGATAAGGCTTGATACTTTAATGATAGAAATTTTGATACCTCAATGATAATATAAAAAACTTCAAAATGTATCATTCATTAACATGTAGTCTCATATAGAACAAGAATGTTCAAAAAACATAAAAAAACAAAACTTTTTTTCCCTATTTATATATATTTTTCCAGTATTAATGCAGATAATAATATAAAGA